>JAHLJT010003656.1:7869441-7932010 GCA_031308135.1 Acheta domesticus | reverse complement strand
GCCTTGAATACTGGAGTTTTCGCGAATTCTAAGAAGTTGTATGATTGTTGTAAAATTTATGAAACATTTTAATCGAAAATAAATTTGTAACACAGTTCCACAGTATAATTGACCGTGTGTGAGGTGCAAAGACAATGTGTCTTAAAATGTACCTCATCGAAATCAACAACGAACTCGTCCAAACTATTTGCCTTGATACCACTAAAATCGGATGTATGGATATTACACACTTGTGTAAAGTTAACAATATTAGCTTGTCCTTGCTCTTGACGTAATACTCCTGAATTAATAAAACTCTGTACAACATTTAATAATACGATTTTAAATAAAGAACACTAGTCTTAGTGACTTTGAGATTATTTTTTTGTATTCAATTCTTTTATTAACCTTTTGATCATCAAAATGTAGTGTAGACTGTCTTAAAGAAAACTGGCCAAAGAAATATTTTAGATTTTTGTTTTGTAGTATTCACCTAAGCATGATTTTTTTCATTTAATGATAATAATTTCTTACTGTTGATATATTAAATGCTAGATGGAAAATACATATGGACTGATGCATGAATGATGTGGATTACTGCGGTGTTTGCAAAGATAAGACCATTTATTGATTTGCATGAAGCTTGAATGTGTTTACGTAAATGCTCTTTTATATCGTGTAGGTTTTGTGAAAGAAATTATTTATCAATCAGTACGTTTTTTATTCATTTTTGTATTTTTACAAATATCAATTTACCACTAACAAATTATAATTTGTTGAATTTCAAACTCACATATTTGCAGGGTTTTGTATCATTTATTCAGCTAATGATCCCATGTTATTTTTCCTTGTTTTATTCCTTACACTTTATCGTACAATTAGTAAGCAAATTAATAATAATTATAATTATTGTTTACTGTATTTTTTTAAAATTTATTTATAGTCGCATCGACTACTGGGTCATTAGCGACTTTTACATTTTACTAAGAGTTTACATCCTATATAAAGTTAAACACCCACTTTGTTTTTAAAATGTTCATAACTTTGTATACATTGTCAACGTCTAAATAAGTTTTTTATGTTCTTAGGTAATCCACTTCTTTCACATTGGTAATTTTTACATTTTCTTAATATATGGAAAATTGAATTTTAGTTCCACATTTAGGGCACCTGTTCACTGGTGTTTTGGACATGAGAATGTGTCAAGTTGGAGTGACCTATTCTTAGTCTGGTCATTATACTATGAATTTTCCTGTTCTTGATGTACTGTTGATGTTCCCACACGTCGCGGATTAAGTGTAATTTGACCTTGAATTTTTCCAGATGTTTCATTTTGCCAGATGCATTGATTTATAGCCTTTTTGGTTCTTTCTACAGTAATTGGTACGTTTTTACAATCGATTTCTTGGAAATACCTTTTTTTTGCTGCTGAGTCTGCTTTTTCATTTCTAACATACCTTGACGAGCTGGGACCCATGCAAAGACTATTTAATATTACGTTCCATCCAATGTTGTAGTTTTCTTAGTATTAACTATATTCTTGAATTTGTGTTCCCATGGTTCTTTAATGCATCTAAAGTGGATTTGAATCATTAAAAATTATGGCTCTGTTTAGTTCCGAATTGGTGATTAGATCTATGGCTTTAATCTATAGCGAAGGCTTCATAGGAAAATATTGAAAATGAATCTGGCATTTAGAAGAGAAGTTCTTGGTCTTCAAAGATGATGGCACAACCTTTTTTTTCCATCTGCCATTGATCCATCTGTATAAATTGGGGGTAGTTAATGTAATTGCGTTAGGAGTGTTGTCTTTGCCATACGTTTCATTCAGAATGTGGTAATTAATTATTGACTTACTATGTACAATTTGTGTATTATTATTATTATTATTATTATTATTATTATTATTATTATTATTATTATTATTATTATTATTTACTGTTCAGTATAATATTTTTGACGTAATTGCCCATCCAACAAGATGAAAATCCTAGTTGACAAAGCTAGGTTGCAGTCAGCTTTCTAAGAAGCAGATCTGATGTGACTCTACAATTATTTGCGCGGAATATGGGCGCGATTTCTTGTACTTCCCAGTCTTTATTATTATTATTATTATTATTATTATTATTATTATTATATTAATGTTGTTTTCGAACACCTCATTAATCTCTAAGTGTTCTTTGTACTTCAGTGCAAAGCGAAAGAAATGATATAATTTTTGCTTATGAATGGCTGGTATTATCCTAAAAAATCTTACACTCTCATAAATTCGCGCAAATTTATTAATTAAGTATTAGCAAAATATGAAAAAAGGAAATCCATATGTAATGAGAACACATTTCGAAAGATTCTATTTCTGTAGGATAACGTAGTTTCAGCTATCGTCGTTCAGACTGTTTTGAACGCTGAAAGCTGTCACAGCCAGTAATCAATAGGCATTTCATAAGAAAGATTTGATCACTGGAAGTGGTATAGTGAACAGAGATAGTGACACATTGGGTAAGAAGTTTCCGCTAACTGTGCAAAACAGGGTAGCGATTGCAAAACAATGAACTATTCTCTTGATATTCGTATAAATTGCATGAATTATGATATTGTCACTAGAAGATATTTCTACCCATCTTGCAAATCTAATATTCACACAAGATGGGTGGAATACAACAGCTCCAATTTATTGAATAGTGTCATCAAAATGAATATTAATGAGAAGCTAGAAAACATGTCAAAATAACGATTCGAAACTCATATTAATGATTCAATATAAAGAAGAGTAAATCACAAATTGCCCTCCATAGGCAGTTTTTTTATTTTCTCGTATAGTACTTACGTATATACGGAGTAATATACGTAGTATAAGAAAAGTTATGTAATACTGTGCGAAAAAAACGGCGGATTTTCGGCAGAAAAAAAATTAATTGCCGGGCCCTGATAACGAAAAAGTGGATAAATCCAGTTGCTAAAATGAGAAAAAACCTCTAACACGTGATGCAACCAGAATCCCTGTTTTGTGGGTGTCCTCGATGCTGAAAAATCAATTGATACTAAAACGTCCGTCCGTCCAGTGTATGTGAACAACACCAGCGCCTAAAGTTTAGGCGCTAGTGTTGTTCACATACACTGGACGGACGGACGTCCTTAATGGACATGTACATTTTTTGAAACTGTTCGTAGTTTTTGACTTGTCTCTGAATATAATTTTTTTGACCTTGTCTCTGACGTCGTTAATATTTACATTAGCGGCGATTTGTTTACATTGTTGCATTTACGAGTAGTGTGCTTTAAAATAATGTTATATGACGTTTCTCGAAAACACAACCATTTTTTGATAAAACTAGCTAAAAATTCCGCATTTTCAGAAACACTCAAACGCCATTTTCTCATAAATGGCTTCAAACATTTCTACAAACATTTCGAACGGATAGTGCTAATTGCACTCTTTAAAATGACGTAAAGATCATTTTGAGAAATATTTTTTGTTTTTTCAAAAATTACACAAATGTGATTTTTTTAAAGATCTCTTACACCGTTAATATGCACGACTTCCAGCAATTGTAAACACTATTGTATTTGTGAGTTAAGGTGCTTGAAAGGACTTTAAATGAAGTTTTTTGAAACTCAAATTTTTCTGTTTAACGGAGCTTACATTTTCGCATTTACAGTAGCGCTTAAACTCAATTTCTTAAAAACTGCTCCAAATTTTTCAAGAAAATTGCCCTTTAGGACGAGGTTTTACTGTTCTTTGATAGCCTGAAAGTAATATTTCCGTTCTTCTATTAGAAAAACCGAACAATTAATAAAATGTCAAAAAAAGTTATTTGGGCGGCGATAGATGGTAGCTGGCAAGAGTATGTGGCATATGCGAATAGCTCGCCGAGACCAATGGAAATAGAAAACTAATACGGGAAAGTCTGTGCCATTCTGTAGAACCACTAGTTCATTTATTTATTTTTACAAAACAATTTTGTACATGTTCTAATAAATTTGCATTTTTGGTTTATTTTATTAATTGTGGGCTCAGGGGAAAACGAGACTAAGTGACATTTTGGGAAAAAATAAGTTAGGTGCTACTTGAGACACTAGATACTAAATTCTTCATTTGTGTACTAAGTACAAATGAACTCACCTTAACCGTGTACCTGGTACACAAATATTAAATTTACTACAAATTGTATTGTAATCTTATTTGTAACTAAACATATAAGTATTTCTGTATTTAGTCAGACTCCTGAAGAAGAGGAAAAGTGCTCCTCGAAACGTCGAGAGAAATAAAATTCCAATTTAGAATAGATGACCTTTTATTAACCTTCCGATCAATAAAATATATAAGACTGTTTATGGACAAAGAAATATATTTAACTGTTCTACCTCCGCAGATCTCGAGTTCCGAACGTGCGACTGTTCGGGCGTGCGCGGCAGCGACTTCCTGGAAGACGTGCAAGAACGATTGCCGTCCTTTTAAATCCGTCACTTAAATTGCGGAATCGAATTGCGTGCTCTGAAAACTATAATTCTATCGCCAGATGTTGTGCCAGTAGCTACACACTTTATAGCGACCCTGTTGGGGTTTAAATTTGTAAAAAACCTCATGTTTTTTTATCTTGCTTTAGTTGCTTGAACGATTCCACCTCGGGGACGCTGGAAATTATGTTATAGATTATCTAGTTTAAAACGAAAGTGTTTGATTTGTGGTTATACTCTTATTTTTATTTTTGCGGCAAGAGATTTGTCGCGGTCGTCCAGACATCCACTTGCCGAAGCTGTTGTGTCAATGTTTTCGTCGGTCTCAGCAACGGCCAGAATCGCTTACCCAGTTTCCGTCCCCCTTACCATCCCCTCAACAGTTTCTTTACAACACCTCACTCTCGCTATCTCTATCACCCTCCTTCTCTATCAATTCTCCACCCCGCTTCCCCGTCTACCCACTATTTCCAACCCCCCGCTCTTCCAATGCCATCCTCGACCGCAACGCCTCCCGCCGCCCGTTGCCCACTGCGCTCACGAGAGAGCGGCGTTTAATTACTTTTTGTGAACGCTTCTGCGGAGAAAAATGGCCCATTAATGTAAAAGGTATCTTGCAACGTATAACAAACGCCGCCCGAGCCGGTATTACATCTATGATAATTAGCTATATTTCACGCCGCATGTGTGGTACCGCCGCTGTCACGTCTACATGAAACATCTGAATGCTGATAATGCGTTAGATTAATGTGAATGTATATTACCTGGTTTACGTCCCGTTTGTGTAACTAATTTATCATGTCCGTTGAGTTATATTTCATTTGTAAAATATAATTCCGCATCGCAGGGCCGGGAAAAAATCACAACACAATGACGGCCCGCAATTTGCGATGCCCTCCTCCCTCTCTCAGAAGTCTTTGCGCCGCGCCGCGCCGCGCCGCTGCCGTCGGGGGGTTGGAGTAGGTGGCAGAGGGTGGGGAGAGAGCGGCGCCAGCGTTTGTTTTTTTCTCGAGCGCCGCAGCCAGTGCAGTGATACAAATGGCTTCTCTTCCGGCTCCTTTTTCTCGGACTCGGGTTCCGGATCATCTCGGCCCTGGGCGTTCGACTGCAGACCGCCTCTGGGCCACAGCGTATACGTCGCGAACGCACGTATATGCTGTGCTTGATTCATAATCATAACATTTAGATTCCGGAACGCCCCTGAAATTATTTAATAATTAATTTTCAGGGGTTCCGGAATCTAAAATGTTATCATTATGAATCAAGCAAGGCATATACGTGCGTTCGCGACGATACGCTGTGGCCCAGGGAGGCTGTCCTGCAGTCGAAACGCCCAGGCGAGATGATCCGGAACCCAGTCCGAGAAAAGAGCCGGAAGAGAAGTCCATTGTATACACTGCACTGGCTGCGCGCTCGAGAAAACCAAACGCTGGCGCCGCTCTCTCCCCACCCTCTCACCTACTCCCAACCCCCCGCAACGGCAGCGCGCGGCGCGGCGCGGCGCAAAACTTCTTGAGAGAGGGAGGAGGCATGCAAATTGCGGCCGTCATTGTGTTTGTGATTTTTTCCCGGCCCTGCGATGCGGAATTATACTTACAAATGAATAATAACTCAACGGACATGATTAATTAGTTACACAAACGGACTAAGCCAGGTAATATACATTCACCATTATCTAACGCATTATCAGCATTCAGATGTTTTCATGTATACCGTGACAGTGTACGGCGGTACACACTGCGCTGAAATATAGCTAAATTTCATAGATGTAATACCGGCTCGGCGTTGGTTTATACTTTGCAAGATACCTTTTTAATTAATGGGCCATTTTTTCTTCCGCAGTAAGCGTTCATCAAAAGTAATAACGCGCCGCTCTCTCGTGACGCGCCGCGGCAACGGGCGGCGGGAGGCGTTGCGGTCGAGGGATGGCATTGGATAGAGCGTGGTGGTTTGGAAATAGTTGGTAGACGGGGAAAGCGGGGTGGAGAAATTGATAAGAAGGAGGGTGATAGAGATAGCGAGAGTGCGGTTGTTGTAAAGAAACTGTTGATGGATGGGTAAGGGGACGGAAACTGGGTAGCGATTCTGGCCGTTTGCTGAGACCGACGAACATTGACACAACAGCTTCGGCAAGTGGATGTCTGGACGACAGCGACAAATCTCTTGCCGCTAAAACTAAATTAAGAGTATAACCCACAATCAAACATTTTCGTTTTTAACTAGATAAATCTATAACATAATTTCCAGCGTCCCCCGAGGTGGAATCGTTCAAGCAACTAAAGCAAGATAAAAACATGAGGTTTTACAATTTTAAACCACAGGGTCGCTATAAAGTGTGTAGCTACTGGCACAACATCTGGCGATAGAATTTTTTATAGTTTTCAGAGCACGTCAATTCGATTCCGCAATTTAGTGACGGATTAAAAAGGACGGAATCGTTGCTTGCACGTCTTCCAGGAAGTCGCTGCCGCGCACGCCCGAACAGTCGCACGTTTCGGAACTGCGAGATCTGCGGAGGTAGAACAGTTTAAATATATTTCTTTTGTCCATAAAACAGTCTTATATATTTTATTGATCGGAAGGTTAATAAATGTCATCTATTCTAAATTTGGAATTTTTATTTTCTCTCGACGTTTCGAGGAGCACTTTTCCCTCTCTTCAGGAATTCTGACTAAATACAGAAAATACTTATATGGTTTAGTTACAATTAAGATTACAATACAATTTGTAGTAAATTTAATATTTGTGTACCCAGGTACACGGTTAAGGTGAGTTCCTTTGTACTTAGTAACCCAATGAAGAATTAGTATCTAGTGTCTCAAGTAGCACCTAACTTATTTTTTTCCCAAAATGTCACTTAGTCTCGTTTTCCCCTGAGCCCCACAATTAATAAATAAACCAAAAATGCAAATTTATTAGAAACATGTACAAATTGTTTTGTAAAATAAATAATGAACTAGTGGTTCTACAGATGGCACAGACTTTCCCCTATTAGGTTTTTCTATTCCATTGGTCTCGTCGAGCTATTCGCAGATGCCACATACTCTTGCCAGCCTACCATCTATCGCCGCCCAAATAACTTTTTTTGACATTTTATAATTGTTTCCGGTTTTCTAATAGATGAACGGAAATATTACTTTTCAGGCTATCAAAGAACAGTAAAACCTCGTCCTAAAGGTCGTGATTTTCTTTGAAAAATGTGGAGCAGTTTTTAAGAAAATTAGTTTAAGCGCTACTGTAAATGCGAAAATGTAAGCTCCGTTAAACAGAAAAATTTGAGTTTTCAAAAAACTTCATTTTAAAGTCCCTTTCAAAAAACAGTCACCTTAACTCACAAATACAATAGTGTTTTACAAATTGCTGGAAGTGTGCATATTAACGGTGTAAGAGATCCTTTAAAAAAAATCACATTTGTGTAATTTTTGAAAAAACAAAATATTTCTCAAATGATCTTTACGTCATTTTAAAGAGTGCAATTAGCACTATCCGTTCGAAATGTTTGTAGAAAATGTTTGAAGCCATTTATGAGAAAATGGCGTTTGAGTGTTTCTGAAAATGCGGAATTTTTAGCTAGTTTTATCAAAAAAGTGGTTGTTTTTTCGAGAACGTCATATAACATTATTTAAAAGCACACGACTGCGTAAATGCAACAATGTAAACAAATCGCCCGCTAATGTAAATATTAACGACGTCCAGAGACAAGTCAAAAAAATTATATCAGAGACAAGTCAACACTACGAACAGTTTCAAAAAATGTACATGTCCATTAAGGACGTCCGTCCGTCCAGTGTCATGTGAACAACACTAGCGCCTAAACTTTAGGCGCTGGTGTTGTTCACATACACTGGACGGACGGACGTTTTAGTATCAATTGATTTTTCAGCATCGAGGACCCCACAAAACAGGGATTCTGGTTGCATCACGTGTTAGAGGTTTTTTCTCATTTTAGCAACTGGATTTATCCACTTTTTCGTTATCAGGGCCCGGCAATTAATTTTTTTACTGCCGAAAATTCCGCCGTTTTTTTCGCACACGTATTACATAACCTTTTCTTATACTACGTATATTACTCCGTATATACGTAAGTACTATACGAGAAAATAAAAAAACTGCTATGGAGGGCAATTTGTGATTTACTCTTCTTTATATTGAATCATTAATATGAGTTTTCGAATCGTTATTTTTGACATGTTTTCTAGCTTCTCATTAATATTCATTTTGATGACACTATTCAATAAATTGGAGCCTGTATTCCACCCATCTTGTGTGAATATTAGATTGCAAGATGGGTAGAAAATATCTTTCTAGTGACAATATCATAATTCATGCAATTTATACGAATATCAAGAGAATAGTTCATTGTTTTGCAATCGCTACCCTGTTTTGCACAGTTAGCGGGAAACTTCTTACCCAATGTGTCACTATCTCTGTTCACTATACCACTTCCAGTGATCAATCTTTTCTTATGAAATGCCTATTGATTACTGGCTGTGACAGCTTTCAGCGTTCAAAACAGTCGAACGACGATAGCTGAAACTACGTTATCCTACAGAAATAGAATCTTTCGAAATGTGTTCTCATTACATATGGATTCCTTTTTTCATAATTTTGCTAATACTTTAATTAATAAATTTGCGCGAATTATGAGAGTTGTAAGATTTTTTAGGATAATACCAGCCATTCATAAGCAAAAATTATATCATTCTTTCGCTTTGCACTGAAGTACAAAGAACACTTAGAGATTAATGAGGTGTTTCGAAAACAACATTAATATAATAATAATAATAATAATAATAATAAATAATAATAAAGACTGGGAAGTACAAGAAATCGCGCCCATATTCGCGCAAATAATTGTAGAGTCACATCAGATCTGCTTCTTAGAAGCTGACTGCAACCTAGCTTTGTCAACTAGGATTTTCATCTTGTTGGATGGGCAATTACGTCAAAATATTATCTGAACAGTAAATAATAATAATAATAATAATAATAATAATAATAATAATAATAATAATAATAATAATAATAATACACAAATTGTACATAGTAAGTCAATAATTAATTACCACATTCTGAATGAAACGTATGGCAAAGACAACACTCCTAACGCAATTACATTAACTACCCCCAATTTATACAGATGGATCAATGGCAGATGGAAAAAAAAGGTTGTGCCATCATCTTTGAAGACCAAGAACTTCTCTTCTAAATGCCAGATTCATTTTCAATATTTTCCTATGAAGCCTTCGCTATAGATAAGCCATAGATCTAATCACCAATTCGGAACTAAACAGAGCCATAATTTTTAATGATTCCAAATCCACTTTAGATGCATTAAAGAACCATGGAACACAAATTCAAGAATATAGTTAATACTAAGAAAACTACAACATTGGATGGAACGTAATATTAAAATAGTCTTTGCATGGGTCCCAGCTCGTCAAGGTATGTTAGGAAATGAAAAAGCAGACTCAGCAGCAAAAAAAAGGTATTCCCAAGAAATCGATTGTAAAACGTACCAATTACTGTAGAAGAACCAAAAAGGGCTATAAATCAATGCATCTGGCAAAAATGAAACATCTGGAAAAATTCAAGGTCAAAATTACACTTAATCCGCGACGTGTGGGAACATCAACAGTACATCAAGAACAGGAAAATTCATAGTATAATGACCAGACTAAGAATAGGTCACTCCAACTTGACACATTCTCATGTCCAAAACACCAGTGAACAGGTGCCCTAAATGTGGAACTAAAATCTCAATTTTCCATATATTAATAAATGTAAAAATTACCAATGTGAAAGAAGTGGATTACCTAAGAACATAAAAAACTATTTAGACGTTGACAATGTATACAAAGTTATGAACATTTTAAAACAAAGTGGTGTGTTTAACTTTATATAGGATGTAAACTCTTAGTAAAATGTAAAAGTCGCTAATGACCCAGTAGTCGATGCGACTATAAATAAATTTTAAAAAATACAGTAAACAATAATTATAATTATTATTAATTTGCTACTAATTGTACGATAAAGTGTAAGGAATAAACAAGGAAAAATAACATGGGATCATTAGCTGAATAAATGATACAAAAAACCCTGCAAATATGTGAGTTTGAAATTCACAAATTATAATTTGTTAGTGGTAAATTGATTATTTGTAAAATATACAAAATGAATAAAAAACGTACTGATTGATAAATATTTCTTTCACAAAACCTACACGATATAAAGAGCATTTACGTAACACATTCAAGCTTCATGCAAATCAATAAATGTGTCTTATCTTTGCAAACACCGCAGTAATCCACATCATTCATGCATCAGTCCATATGTATTTTCCATCTAGCATTTAATATATCAACAGTAAGAAATTATTATCATTAAATGACAAAAAAATCATGCTAGGTGAAACTACAAAACAAAATCTAATAATATTTCTTTGGCCAGTTTTCTTTAAGACAGTCTACACTACATTTTGATGATCAAAAGGTTAATAAAAGAATTGGAATACAAAAAAATAATCTCAAAGTCACTAAGACTAGTGTTCTTTATTTAAAATCGTATTATTAAATGTTGTACAGATGTTTATTAATTCAGGAGTATTACGTCACGAGCAAGGGACAAGCTAATATTGTTAACTTTACACAAGTGTGTTAATATCCATTACATCCGATTTTAGTGGTTATCAGGCAAATAGTTTGGACGAGTTCGTTGTTGATTTCGATGAGGTACATTTTAAGACACATTGTCTTTGCACCTCACATCACGGTCAATTATACTGTGGAACTGTGTTACAAATTTATTTTCGATTAAATGTTTCATAAATTTTACAACAATCAACAACTTCTAGAATTCGCGAAAACTCAGTATTCAAGGCATAGGACTTTCATGAAGCTTTGTACCGAGTTTCAGAGTTGACCTCGCTACGTAAACATATCTCCACGAATGGGAAGACTGCTCACCTCACGCGTCACCCCCGCCTCCCTCTCCAACCCCCTTAGCAGTGGGAGGCGCTCCCAAAAATCGCATCGCGGCTGGCTCCTTCTAACGGCTGGAGCTAACGTATGGAGCGGGGGCGGGCGAAGTATATACATATTAAAGAGCCACAATATTTCATCTGAGGAACGACTTTTCTCCATAAAACAGAACTTCCGTTCGGCTCGGCTCGGCTCGCGGCGGAGTTCCATTCAGGAGCCGAGCTGCTTTATCGAGGGGAAGAGCCCCCCGCCCCGCACCCCCGCGCCCGCTCCAGCCGATGTATTTTCATATTTCAGATACGATTCATATTTAGTTTCTCTAACGCTCTCTTTATACCTCGCCCCCGCCCCCGGCCCGCCCCCGCCCCCGCCCGCGCGTTCCTTTCGTGCTCGCCAGCGCAAGCTCTCGCGCATTTCGTACGTCTTTTGATATTTCGTCGCGCCACCGGAAATTACGTGAGCAGTTTCATCTCCGGCCGTATTTCCTGTTTCGGTTCTGCCTTTGCCTGTGACGTCAGAACCGAGAGAGCGGAGCAGCGTCGGCGGTGGTGCGGCTATAGTGACGGCTGCTGCTGCCGCTGCTGCAAGTTAGAAGACGAGCACAATATCTGGCGGCGGGCTCCCCTCCCCTTTCCTACCCTTCCCCCGCGCCGCCGCCGCCGCCGCCGCCGCCTGCGCCTGGGGCGCCGACAGCCGCGGGGCGACAGCGTGGGACGGGCGTGCGGGGAAAGGCGAGGGAAAGGAAGGGCGGGGGAAGAAGGGGAGGGGACGGCGATACCAGCGCGCCGGCTCAGCCCTTCAGATAGAGCAAGGGCGATGCACAGCCATTCAGCGAGCTGGCTCCTTAAATCACGTCCGAGAGAGGGTGAATTATGAATCGGGATCGGGGGCGGGGCGGGGCGGGGCAAGGGAGGGGAGGGAGGGGAGGAGGCGGCTCCGAAGTCGATTGCGTCCGCAACCATCGCCGGCGATCGTTCTTGTTACTTCACAAGCGTTCGAATTGTTTGCACGACCTTGCAGAAACAGTCACTGAACGTCACTGCAAGATGACACAGGTATTTACACTGAAACAAATCGGATCGAAGTTGTATGCTTAAACATTAATCTAATATACAATTTCTAATAAAAACCTAGGCAAAGTGCTTCTTCAAATAAAACGTATGTATCTACTGGTATATCTGTACCATTGTCCATATTACTAATATCCAGTGCGCGCGAAAATTAAAAGAAAACTAGCCAGACCCCGACCATGGGAGATGTCTCAATAAAGCCGTCAGAAACCAGCAACTCGGAAAAAACGCATAACTAGTTTCTATTTTGACTAAAAATGCAAATTTTTAATTGGGCAATTATTCTCATTCTGTACGTACCGACTGAATTTTCATATGACACAGCTGACGGCATGCGACAGCAAAGCTTCAAGGAAGAGGCTGCCTGCCGTTAATTTTCCTTACTCTTCCTGGACCTATCCTATTCTCTTACTCACACTTACTTCCGCTACTTCACCACTAGGAGTGCAGCCGGGAGCTTCGAGGCGGACCCGTGGCGACGGACGTGTAGGTCGAGCCAGATTTCACCATCTAGCGGAGGCAAAATATCCACATCTCTAGTCATAAAAACATTCACTGCTCTAACGGGACTACTGATCGTAGCAGTTGACGAGCCCGGAAATGTCAATTAATCAATCAATCGATTTCGAGAAGCTGAAATCTAACCGCCTTTTTTCCGGCGCAAAATTTCCTTTAACGTCCCTTGAGAATCATGGTAATCATTTAGCATTGGTAATGCTTTGCAGCCTGGGGATAGAAGTCTGTTAAATGTTATTCAAGTTCCATATTCAGCTTTATTTAACACATTCTTGGCCACGTATTTAATAAAAAGGGCGATTTTAATAATGAGTGGTAGAATATATTAGTACATGACAAGGGTGTGCTGTGTTTGAAGAAGTTTGATGAAGAGAATTTTGCACAAGACAGCTGAAATATTGGAAATATGTAATTTACAATAAATGAATTATAATTTTATGTGACCATGTGAGATGACACAAGAAAATCTGGGCTATTTTGTAGCAGTACTAGATCAAAAATCAAAAAGACATAACAGAAATATTACAAAAATAAATTTCCTTTCTATATATCCGTTCTCTCTATATAGACTTGTCTTCCCCACCTGTCTGTTAATTTCATTCTCATACAAATTCAGAAAATGATAGGAGACGAGAAGCGTTCCGGCTATTGTCTACCGTGTTTCAACATCGAATCCACCCGATATGACTGACGCCAAGATTAAAATACGTGACACATGATGCGAGTGATGCCGAGATATTCCAGGAATGTCGAATTGTTTTGAGGAAGCGTTTTTCGATCTTATCGCAAGCAATATGCGAAAGTGTCGAAATTTGGACGGAACGCCATTGGGTTGAGAGAAAATTCGAAACAAGTAAATTCGCAACTCGTGGGTTTGTTGAATCCATGCGAATCAGTTTATGTAGTGGTGGTTAAACCATAGCTGCGCCCACCGCCAATTTTACCTTTGGCGGCGCCACGGCAGCGCCGGAGAGGCCGTGGTGGAGGGGCAGGCACGGGCTGCGGGCCGGGGACCGGGCTGGCCGGCTCTCGCTTCGAGACCCGCCCCAGGGCCTTGCAACTCTCCATCGAAACCGGGGACAAAGCTGGAGGGTGCTACTATAGGAGGCGCTACTCTCGCCGGGTACAGCTGCAAGTTAGGCTCGCCAACTTCCGCACATAAAAATTGGCTAATTTGTGAGAAATACGAAAAGTATGTTCTAAATGTTCAATTATTCATTATATATTCGTATAAGAAACTGCTGAAGAAAGCGCGAACATCGACGCTACCTTTTGTAATACTACGCGCCTGCTTGCGTCTCGCGAACCTACGCAGCAGCCGCGCACGTCAGCGGCAGTTTCGAGTTTTAGTTCCTGTAAGAAGGTGCTAGAGGAGAGCGCCCCACTGTAATGGTCTCCAACGCCTTATATCGGAGTTAAAAGCCCTGACCCGCCCGCTTACGGAGGACTGTGACTGTGATCAGTGCTGATAGTGTTCGACCACTGCCCATCATCTGGTACATTCTCTTGTGGCTTTTGGTATTGACCCGGCTGTAATTGTAACGTCTCCTGGATTTCTGTACCGACCCGGCTGTGATTTGGAACATCTCCTGGATATTTGTAATTTGGCTAGTGATAGTACGAATTTCGGCTAGTGGTTGTAATAGACTCATTTTTACTTTCCCGTATACGTACGTATACACGGAAGTGATATACGTAGTATAGGGAAAGTTAATGTAATGCTGCGCGAAAAAATGGCCAATTTACGGCGGAAAAAAATTAATTGCCGGGCCGTGAAAACGAATAAGTGGATAAAACCAGTTGCTAAATTAGGGAAAAAAAATCCCCTAGCACGTGGTGTAGCCAGAAACCCTGTTTTCTCGGTCCTTGATACCGAAAACTCAATTGAAAGGAAAACGTCTCTGTCTGTCTGTCCTGTCTGTGAACACTGCTAGCGCCTAAACCATACGTACGATTTCTTCCAAAATAGATATTCCCCGGTCGATCTGATTCTAGTCGAAGTTTTGAGATTTTGATAAAGATTCTTCAAACTTTGGGGATACTTTATATGAAGCCCCCCGGGGATTTTCAAAATTTTCTCAAAAACGGCTCCAAATTTTTTCTTTAAATTTCTTGTATGAATAGAGTAAAATACACTTATTAACATGACAATGGTCTGATATTCACGGATAACTCTGAATTTTCGAAAATTGTGAAAATTTGAATTCTTTTTGGCTTCTTTCTCCAACTACAAAATTGAAGATAGAGATTTTTCTTCAAATAAAATTTGTTCTGCGTATTGAGTTCTTTCATGAAGGTCATGTAAATGTTTCTCAAAATTTTAGTAGTTTTCGTGCAATATTGCGTGCAATATGTGCAACATTAAAAAAGTTCAAAAACACGATTTTTTCAAAAACGGCTCCAAACTTTTTCTTTAAACTTTTGGTAGGGATAGTGGTAAATGTACTCCTCAGATGACATAAAAGCCATATTGGTCTATCCGTTGGTTTTTTCAAAAATTACAAAAATGTAAATTTTTTTACATGTCTCTCCCGTCGTTAATATTTACATCATCGGCGTTTTTTTCACATTATTATATTTACGAATATATATGCTTTAAATAATGTCAAGTAAAGTTTCCCGAGAACACTACCGTTTTCTGTGAAAAGTAGCTCAAATTTCGGCATTTTCAGAAATGCTCAAACACCATTTTTTCATATACGGCTGCAAATTTTTTCTTGAAAGTTTTGTAACGGATAGTGATAATTACACTCTTAATATTAAGTAAAGTTTATTTGACTTCCGTTTAAATGTAATAAATAGAAATATATTTGATGAATATTCTACAATGGAACACTAATGGTTTTCACCCTCGATATGAAAGAATACAGATTTTGTGTGAGAAATACAAACCTGAAATAGTATGTGTGCAGGAAATCAACTTCAAAGGAAATAAATCTGGTAAATTAAAAGGATTCAAGTGCCACAATAGAAATAGGTCAATTTCTTCTAGTGCAAGTGGAGGTGTCGCTATTTTTGTTCAAAATTATATAAAAGCAAATCACTTTTATATCAGATCCGATATTGAGGCAATAGCAATACAAATACAAGTTCCCTTTTCCATATGTATATGCAACATATACATACCCAACAGCTATCAATTTGAAAAGAATTAAGTGAAGGGTATCATAAAACAATTACCTAAGCCCTTTATTCTATTAGGTGATGTTAATTGCCATAATACCCTCTGGGGATCGTATAAAACCGACTTAAGAGGCATCAATATGGAAGCTGTTATTGAAGAATCTGATTTGGCAGTACTAAATAACGGGCAACCTACACACTTCAATATTAATAATGGACAGCTTAGTGCAATTGACCTCACACTCAGCTCCAGCAGCCTGGCCTCTAAATGCAATTGGTATGCACTGGATGAGCCTCACGACAGTGACCACTTTCACGATTATCAGCGATTCTTCATGTATCTCGAATCCGCTGCAAGAAAATAATAAGTGGAACTACTCCAAAGTCAACTGGCGTAACTACCAGGAACAAATTAAAATGAAAATATCTCAAATGGATATGTTTCAAGAACACGACATTGACATAATAATCAAATCGTTTATTGATGTCATAACAACAGCAGCTAATGACTCTCTAGAAATTATCAAACCCACAAAAAGAAGAAACGTGGCACCATGGTGGATCGAAAAATGTAAAAATGCTCTTAAACTGTCCAAACATGCGTTCAACCGTTACAAGAAACACCCAACAAATGAAAATAAAATCGAATATAAAAAATTAAGAGCTCTTACAAGAAGAATAATTAAAGAAAGCAAAGCCAACTCCTGGATAAGTTATGTATCCTCTATCAATGTGAACAATAACATTAAAGACTCTTGGAAAAAAATTAGTTCCATACCAGGTAACAAAAGATATAATCAAATACATTTACTGCTGTCCGAAAATGCCCAAGTTATTAATAAACCCGCTGATATCGCAAATGAGCTCGCCAACAAATTTGCCAGCAACTCTAGCTCTCAAAATTACTCTCAAGCCTTCCAAACTTACAAAAATTAACAAAAAAGAGAACAGCTGATGGTGAACACAGAAAACTTCTTCTCCCGGACCAGACAATATTCCAAATATCTTGCTTAAAAATCTACCACAGGAAGGGAAAGATATACTACTAAAAATATACTACCATAAAATGATAGAAAAGACATTCCCAAAAGTGTGGAAAGCGGCTATTGTGATCTCCATTCCTAAGCCCGGAAAAGACCCAACACTAAGTGGTAATTACAGGCCCATATCATTGACTTGCAATATGTGCAAGATTTTGGAAAAAATCATTAATCGTCGGCTCAGATGGTATCTCGATTACAAGAATATAATTTCCAGCAATCAGTTTGGATTTCGACCAGGACACTCAACGACCTCCCACCTGGTAAGCATAGATACCTATATTCAAGAAGCTTTTGCCAACAAACAACATGTGTTAGCTGTCAACTTGGACATCGAAAAGGCATACGATATGGTATGGATGCATCGAGTCCTACAGAAGTTGAGCGAAATTGGAGTTCGAGACAACATGTTTCAGTTTATCAAACATTTCACGAAAGATCGGGCCATGCAAATGAGGGCAAATGGAACATTATCTGTGAAGAAAAGAATAGAGAATGGTGTACCTCAAGGATCCATCCTAAGTGTTACACTTTTCTTACTAGCAATAAATGACGCGGACGAAAAAATCAAACCACCCACTATCATTAGGAAGTACGCCGATGATATTACTATGCTTTGTAAAGGAAGAAATATTAACTCAAACCAAGAAATTATGCAAATCGCATTAAATAGTATTTATGAATGGTCACTCAAATCAGGGTTTAAATTTGTACCTCAGAAAACGGAGTGTATTATATTTTCAAAGAAGAATATTAACAACTTACCTACGCTTAAAATTGGCAATCAGATCCTGAGCTTTGTCAACAGTACCAAAATATTAGGAATGCACTTCGACACTAAACTGACCTGGAAGTTGCACATATTGAACACTATCAACGAATGTAAAAGAAGGATCAACATTCTTAAATGCCTGGCACACAACAACTGGGGAGCAGATAGACAATTGCTATTATTAACATACAAAGCACTTGTGAGATCCAAAATAGACTACGGATCAATAATATACAGATCTGCTGGTAAAAGTGACCTCAAAAAACTGGATACAGTCCACAATCAAGGTCTCCGAATATGCACCGGATGTTTCCATACCAGTCCCATCGGAAGCATACTAATTGAAGCAAATGAACCCACATTATCTCATCGCAGAGAGGAACTAATAATCAAACATGCTTTAAAAGCAGCCACGTCCATAAATCCAATCATAGTACAGGACATATATCCTAAGCAACAAGAGTACACAGAGCATTCGCGTTTTATACCTTTGTATGAAAACATTAGAAGAGTAATTAGAGAACTTAATTTCGATCACAGAAAAGTAGAAAAAAAGAGAAATTACAAAATCCCTCCTTGGATAATCTCGGATATTTCAGTAGACTTATCATCCGGCGCTCATTAAGGAAATAGAACATCTGAGATAAACTCTTCACCGACCAACAATTACGACATGTTTTATCCTGTTTATGCCAAAGCAATTAAGAATACACAAGGAACAGAAGCAACAGTGGTAACGAAAGATGTATCGGTGAAACACCAACTTAACTACTATGCCAGCCATCTTACAGACGAATTATGCGCCATCTTGACTGCCATGAAACTTATTAAAAATATTAACCACTCAAAGTTCACTTTATACTCAAATTCCCGCACTGCAATAAAAAGCATCAACAATAACGAAACTTCTAGTGAAATGATTATTACAATTCAAGAACTGTATCATGACATTACCACGTTAGGTAAAAAAGTAATATTGGTATGGAATATGAATACAGAAATGCAGACGGAAACTGACAGAGTAGTTAGTGGAAGTACAACTGATATCCCAAACACTATACTGGCAATTTCGAATACAATCCAAGATCTAGTGAAACATATTGGAAAAATATTAGAAGAAAAATTGTTCTCCAAATGGACTACGCTTAAAAGAAGCGACCATCATAAAAACATAACCAATTTTCAAAGTCTGAAACATAATAAAAAGCTCAACAGAAAGAAACAAGTGGCCATAACGAGAACACGAACAGGTCACTGTAAGCTAAGTCATCTATATTTGATTGATGAATCCAATCCTCCATCATGTGACCAGTGCACTACGTCTTGGTCCCTGTCTCACATAGTCAATCATTGCCCTACTTTCCAACATATCAGGCAGAGGTATCTTCACGACGCAAGTTTGGAATGTATACTTGAATCTGAGAAGTATCAAGAAAGAATTATACAATTCTATAAGGAGAGTGGTATATTCAGCCAAATTTAAACTTTGTTTTGATCTTTTTTTTTGTTTGCATGTCTCATTAAGTATTATTGTTACTACTCTCGTTTTTTGCAATCCTGTAAACAATTATTGTAAATTACTGCACATTGTACTGAATTTGTAAACCTCAATTAATCATGTATGAATTACTGTTTTAATGTATTTTTTCTGCGTCGCTAATGCCCCAGCTGTCGATGCGACGTTAAATAAACAAACAAAGTTTATTTTGAGTAATTTTTTTGTTTTTTCAAAAATTATATAAATGTAATTTTTTTGAAAGATCTCTCACATCTTTAATATGCACATTATCCGCTATTTGTAAAGATTATTATATTTGTAAGTGTAAGTGCTTCAAATAACTTTAAATAAAGTATTTTGAAAACTCAAACATTTTCTGTGAAAATGTGATTCAAATTTCGCATTTTTAATAGTGCTAAAACGCCATTTTCTCTTAAACGGCACATAATTTTTAAAAGAAAATTGCCATTTACGGCTAGGTTTTCGTGTTCTTTAATATTCTAAAATTAATATTTTCGTTCTACCAATAGGAAATCGAAAAATTAAGAAAATGAGAAAAAATGTACTTTTGGCGGTGAAAGATGGTAGCTGGCAAGAAAGAGTATGTGGCAATTCCAAA
This sequence comes from Acheta domesticus, assembly GCA_031308135.1. Lineage (NCBI taxonomy): Eukaryota > Metazoa > Arthropoda > Insecta > Orthoptera > Gryllidae > Acheta > Acheta domesticus. The sequence continues at coordinate 7,911,955 of JAHLJT010003656.1, read as the reverse complement.
TAGCTAGCGAAGACCGAAGAAAATAGAAAACTAATAAGGGAAAGTCTGTGCCATTCTGTAGCAGCACTAGTTTGCATTGTGTATCTTGAGTTACTCAGCTTTTCCCGGTCACTTCAGGTGACAGAGAAATTAAGTGATTTGAAGTCGTTTACGTCGTCGTCTTGATTAACAAATGTGACGACCGCCAGAGAATATGACTATGAGGATATCAATAAAGACTTACCCTGCAAATGTATTACTCCATAAGAATCTCAACGCAGGCCACATGCAAGCAAACATAGCACCGCAACCGATGTTTAGGCCGGCGTCAAATCTCTTAGTGGGTGTGAAGTGGAGGCGGAGGCGGTAGCGGGGTAGAAGTACCGTCCCATGGCTGGATATATTGTACACTACACTTACGGGACTTTATGACCTAAGTATCTGACGTATCCCGAATGAGTGCTTTCTTTCTCACTCTCTCTTACTCTCTGTGTTTGTGCCTCTATCTCTTTCTCTCTTTGTATGTTAGTGCCACCACGCCATTCTAAGTTCTGTCGTACTTCACGAGCTGCTTGTATTCGTTCTCCAAAATGATGTACGGTATGACGGGTTGCCTAACTTCCAGGCAAATCTTCAGCATTATCCCTGGATTGTTCCCCTGAGCTCATATCGGTTATTATACAATTGCAGCTTCTTTTTTGTAATCGTTGAGTGGCTTTAATTTAATTTTTACTAATTTAATTATTCTTTTACAAATCACCAGCAAGCAGCAGGATTCCACTAGTCCGATCTCAAATCTTTCGAATCTCCAGGTAATCTAAAAAAATGATAAAGAGCTTAAGTTATTTTCGTATTTTATCCGCTGTTTGTGAGTAATTAACACTATTTAACGAAGTATCTCCAGACATTCCCCCAGACCCAGCTTCTTAGCAAAAAAATATAAAATTCAACCAAATAAGCATTCCTTTTCTAAACAAATACTTGAGGTTTTATGCTTGCTTTTCGAGCTTTAATCATCGTTCCAAAGCTGCAGAAAATAAGACATTAACCACGCCCCCCGCCCCCCAAAAGGTATGTGGCCCTGGAGAAACTTCACAAAGTGATCACGTTTCAAAAAAATCCTTAAGTCGTAGGAGTGGGAAAAGCATTCCTTCCGGAAAAACTTGCGCCGCGCCGAATAGAAAGAAACTATAAATATTTTCAATGACAGTTGACATACAAACTTTTTCCGAAAAAAGTTTTTAAAAATCTTAAATGGAAAGTTTGTTAATGCTGTGCGGTTTTGGTTAAAACATGAAAACCAAAAAATAAACAGTTTACTAGGGCTGTTAATAATGGAGAAACCCTTAATTTGTAAAAAACTAAGCTGGCTGAAATTAAAGAAAATAAGAATTTCGTAGCTCGTGAAGAGTGGCTTAATCGCTCGATGGATAAACTGTTAACTCTCGAATCAAGTGCGTGGCAGGAAAAGAAACTCAGTTTTTTTCATTTGCTTATTAATATCTAATTTAGACATATAAACTTCATAATCAATATTAATTTTATTATCATAACATTTTGCTTTTTATCTCTGGTAATCCAAACTTTATTTTGAGATGAAAACTATACATTTGTCTTATTGTTGGTTGAGCAGTATTCTAATACATTTAACTGTGTTTCTAACTCCTCTGAATATCGAAGCGACAATACGTGCCGCAGAGAGAGAAAAATCCCACGAAACGATTACGAAATAAAGCTGGTAGTGCCACTACAGTAAATATTCACACTTTCTCGCAATATTTGTATCTTTTGCAATATCCGAAAATCCAGAGAGTTTAACAAAAACGACACATGCGCCATTTTTAATTTTTTTTTCTCTACCAGGCGAAAAAAATAAAGAAAAAATTTCGACCAGTTTTTTAATACATTTTTTTATAAATTGCCTTTACTTAAAAAAATTACATGAAAACTACTGACTCTTAAACAACATTGTAAATGACCTTATCTTAAGATATATTTTAGAACAATTTCAGTAAGAAAAATTTCTATCATCATTTTAGATTTTCAATGTTATTTTTTGGTATTTTTGTAAATGCTTAGAGTTTGCCGAGAATGAGACCTAAGCTATTTTTGTAAGCGTACTTTGCTGTATTTGACTTACAAATTTGAAGAAAAAATTAAAGCCATTTTGGGAAAATAATAATTTAAATTTTACTTATATTTCATGCAAAATAACATAAAAACCACCAATATTTTCAAAACTATTGTGCATCACCTCATTTAATAATCTGCCATTGAATAACATATTTCGAATGTAGTTCTATGAATGTAGGACGACACCGACAAAATTTGAAATTTTGGAATATTCGAAATGTCAGTGTTAACCGAAAAATGGGCCTACGCCATTTTTAAACGTACTTTGCTCTATCCGAGGAAAAATTTTAAAGAAAATAGTTGGAGACATTTTTGAGAAAATTTTGAAAATGTAGTTGGGGCTCCGCGTAAAGTACTATCAAACATTCCATGCCTTACTATGCTTCACTTGTCCCTAATTGCGCGATTCCATTTGTCACTAACTGCTATAACAAATCCATAACTTGCAGTAATAATAATGCTGTCGAAGGATAAATATAAGGGATAATAAAAGGCCAGCAAGCTCCCGATTGGTTTTCCGACATTTGAGGTAGCGTAGTGCATATATGTGTGTATATGTGCAAGGGTAGAGGTGACAACAAGGATGAGGAAAGAAAGATTGCGCTGGGGCTCGTTTGTAAAGGGACTGCTTTGGCATTTACCTGTACTGAGTGGAGAAACCACGGAAAACTTCAAATCTAAGCACCTGAAATCCCCAGTCCATCGGACTCGAACCACAGAAACGTTCGGTGGGGGAAGCTGCAGAAGAAGCGCCAATGCTGTCACTGAGTCACCACAGCCGGTCCGATCGATGAATGATGATTGATTGTTCGTGATTCCGAGCGCGTCAACTACAGAGATCATTAGTCCCGTAAGGGTGGAGCATAGGTTTTTTCATCGGTGATCTTTCCCTGCTGGATGGCGAAATCTGGCGCCGACCTACCGTCGACTAGCGAGGTTTTGCCCCAACCAGTTATCTCCCACCAGCGGGGCACCGCCCAGCCCGAACAACCTCTAAGCTTCCGAGCGGTCTCCTGGCATGTGTGGCAGTGTAGTGCATATTCGTGTGTGTAAGGGTGAGGATAGGACAAGTAAGAGGGAAAGATTGCGCGCGGTCCGTGGCCCTTTTGTTAGGGTACTGCTCTGGCATTCGCCTGGTGTTGATCGGAGAAACCACGGAAAACTACCGATCAGAGCAGCCGGCCGCTCCAGGTAGCGACTGAATTCGACCTAGCTGAAAAGCTAGTGTCGAAAATCCTGCCTAGGACCTCCCGGTTAGAAGGACTGCAGTGGCATCAGTTGATCTTTCCCGGTGGTCCGATCGATGGCGAAGGTCCGAATGAGATTTTCAATTGCCTGTTGTGGTATTTGATATTACTGCAATCAAAATTATTTCATAATATCTATTTTAAATTGGACTGTAAGAACGAATCTAAATCCACAACTCTAAATTCAATCAAAATCGTGTATCATGTAGCGTTGCATAAGACTGTATAGAAATCTTCATGAATGTAAGGCCACCTACGAAAAAAATACCAACGGATTTAAAAAGACGAGTGCATTCAGTTAAAAATCATCCCGATTCCCAATTTCTAGCTTTACCGCGTCTCTCGTTCGTCCTGCGGGCAGATTGCGTTTCTTATCGCGTCCTTCAATTCCTCCTCCGCTGGGCGTCCGGGCGCGCATGAAACGACGGCGGGGTGGGGTGGGGGGGTCGGTCGTGGGAGGACCAGGGGGATGGGGACGGGCCCGGCGGCGGGCGTAACGTGAAATACGAGCCAGGAGGCGAGCGTTAAATCCCACGACACATCCTGTAAAAATATCGAAAGCGAATGAGCGCTGTATTTGCATGGAGCCCGCGTTCGTCGCCCATATCCTGGGGCGAGCTCCCCCGGCGGCGGCGGCGGCGACTGTCCGTTCCTCCCTGCTCCCTTGCAAGGTTGCAAAACCGTAGCCTCGGGGCCCGCTTATGACGACGCGCCTCCACGGCCGAGTTTTATGGGCGTCGAGTGTACACGTCGACCCAAAACCTATTTCCTGAGATGAAAAGCTTTTTGGCAGCCATCTTGCCAGCCTTATCTCCTGCAGACAGAGATTGTGCTCCGTATAACTGACGGCGGCGGCGGCGGGGCGGCGGTGGCGAGGGGTGGCTGAAGGGAAGGGAGGGAGAGGGGAAGAGGAGAGAGGGGTGGGGGAGACAAACCGAGATTGCGCCGTCGCGGGCGAAGGAAGAGGGAAGCGGCGGAGGCTGAGGCGGCGGGGCGGCGGCACAGCCGAGAGAGGAGAACCGACTGATGAAGAAGGATGGATCAGCCAGAACACGAGATTGTGTTATAACTCTGATAGCCCGAGAGGGAAGAGGCGCGGGGAGACTTGATAAACTGAGATTACGTATTAAGAGACGAGGCGCGCGCGCCGCAGGGCGGGGCAGGGGAGGGGGGAGAGGAGGGGGAAGGCACCGCGCTAGGCGCCAGCAGAGCGCGCCCCCGCCCCCGCCTCCCCCGATCCCACTGCACATCGCTGCAGCTTCTTCCCAACTGCTTGATGAAAATCACTAGGAACTTTTAAAAAACAGAGGACTGACCTGACAACCAACTTTCACGCATACCATTATGAGGATACCACACTTAAAGAAACGAATAAGTATCAGCAATTGAAATGTCCTCCGTTCGGTCGTATATGTTAAAAATTACAATTGTACGAATTGCAAGCAATAAAAATGAACATGAAAGAACATTGCTGCATTTCTTTACAGAAGTTGAGTTTTGAAGCGAACAATACCAAGATTACATTTTCTTAATTTTGTTCATTGTTAAAAAAGTGGAGATCATTGCTTGATACGAACTTAAAATTTAAAGACAGAAAACGTACATACAAATATGAAGACACATAACAAAGAGATACAAAATACTATCTACGACAATACATCCTAGATAAATATGTATATATTTTCTACCATTCAACATATTCTCCAAGAATAATAGTAGCTGTTATTTTCATTGTTCCTGAGTGTTGAATGCCTTTTATCTCCACTGAGAGAGAATTCCACATCATTAAAACAGAATGTTCTGGAATTTGATAGCTCATGACTAATCCACACATTTTCTGGAGACTCATTGAAACTTTCGAAAACCCGGAACAACACTTTTCATTAAATTTGTATGAATCAATTTCCTTCTTTCCAACACTGTTTCGTCTTACTTCGTTCGGTTTTATTTTGTTGTAATATAATACATTTTAACATGCATATTGTTGTCTGAAAATTAACAGCTAATTAGTACGAATAGGTAGTGCGAACATTATAGTAGTGGACAGACTTCTAGAACAGGTGTAAGAAAGCATCGTTTCTGAGCTCGTTTTACACGACGAAACTGGTGGAAGCAGAAATTCTGGTCTTTGGAGTAGAGCCAGGAAATGAAATACATCCGCTAACGTGACACTCGTGCGTGAGGACTTCTGCAGAAGAAATATTCTACAAGAGAAAGCGCCAATGAGAATTAAAGAAATAAAAGGTGTTGTCCTGTATCAAATATTTGATACCGGACAACACCTTTTATTTATTTAATTATTAGAAGGTATCTGTTTCATAAACGACCTTCTTTATGACACCAATGAGAATTTACAGAATACGTGGTATGTCACCCAGCGAATCGCATTTTGTTTCAATTCATTCATTTATGGTTGCAGATTGGTAGCACCTGTAGCAATGATAGTTTTGTATACAGTAAAACCTCATTCATATGAATTCGCGGGACCGAAATAATCGGAGTTCGTGTTGTAAAAATGCGTGTTGTACAATTATTACAAATGGCCGTATTACTTGCCAGGACCCAAGTGTTACTCATGTTAGGCGAGTTCGTGCTATCGAGGGCTTATGGTGTATACCCAATCACTTCTATAGTACACGAGTTTGCATAAAGGAAGTTTGGACAACAAATTAAAGAAATTGTAAGCAAAATTTCATTATTAGTTGTTTCTCTTTTCAACAGCTAGATTTGAGGTTATTGAGTTTATTCTTAATTGGACGCGAACAAAACCTTTTTGCGAAATCTTTTCATCGTTCGTAATTCTCCGTGGATGATATTGTTTGAACGAATATTTAACATTCTGCTCCTTAATATTATTTTGGCATAACTTTGGGGCATAGGTCTTACTACCTACTGAAAGAAATAGCTTCTTTTAGTAATCGTACTAAAATTAAAAGTCTATAACAAAGATCTAGCGAAATATGTCTTCAAATGACACATTGAAAGCAAACTTCCGCATATTTTTGGTAACAGAGATAAAATAGGTACGTACGTAGGCTATAAGACTATATCTAATACCGTGCTACTTCTTTGTGAATGACATTTTAGAATTACGTGACAGTGGTTTTGTACATTTTGCAAAATCAGCCATTTTTCCAGTAACAAAATCTACCACTGTTGCCGCCAACCCCCTTAAAGCATATGAAGACGATACAGCGAAATTCCCACACATATTACGGCATGCCGTCTGAGAAGCTGACGTGTTGGGGGATTTTTTTTTCTTATTTTAGCAACTGGATTTATCCCCGTGGTGTAGCCAGAATCCTTCTTTTGAGGGTTCTTGATACTGAGAAACCAATTGAAAGCAAAACGTCCGTCTGTCCGTCCGTGAACATCACTAGCGGCGAAACCATACGTAAGATTTTCTTCAAATTGATGAAACCCCGGTCGATCTGGCTTAAGTCGATGCTTTGAGATTTTGAAAAAGATTCTGTAAAATTCGGGGATACTTTACATGAAGCACCCCGGACATTTTCAAACTTTTCTCAAAAACGGCTCCAAATTTCTTTCTTAACATTTCTTTAAAGAATGTATAATACACTTATTAAGGTGACATAGGTCGGATTTTCACGGTTAACTCTGAAATTCCGAAAATTCCAAAAGTGAATTTTTTCAGCGACTTCCTACAACTACAAAATAGAAGATAGAGATTTTCCTTCAAATAAAATGTGTTCTCCAAAGTGAGTTCTTTCATTATGGTCATGTACATTTTTTTTGAAAACCTAATTAATTTTCACGCAATACTGCGCCCTTTATGTGCAATTTTAAACAATTACAAAAACAAGATTTTCACAAAAACGGTTCCAAATTTTTTATTTAAACTTTTGATTAAGATAGTGCCTAAGGTGCTTTATGAGATGACAAACGCCATATTACTCTATTCCTTTGTTGTTATTTCTTCAAAAATTACAAAAAAGTATGTTTTTTACTTGTCTCTCACGTCGTTAATATTTACATTAGCGGCAATGTGTTCACTTTATTATATTTATGAGTACATTCGATTCAAATAATATCAAATAAAGTTTCTCGATAAAACCGTTTTCTGTGAAAACTAGCTCAAAATTTCGCATTTTCAGAAACGCTCAAACGTCATTTTCTCCTAAATGGCTCCAATTTTTTTTTCAAACTTTTCGAATGTAAAGTGCTATGCACTCGTTAATAATAAAGTTCATTTTGTTTTGTTTTTGTTTTTAAAATTACACAATTGTATTTTTTTAAAGATCTCTCACACCTTTAATATGCATATTACCAGCAATTTGTAAATACTATTTTATTTGTAGATTACGGTGCTTCAAATGACTTCTATTGAAGTGTTTCGAAAACTCAAAACTTTTCTGTGAAAAAGAGCTTCGAATTTCACATTTTTAGTGGCACTTAAAGGCCAGTTTCTTAAAAAACGTCTTCAAATTTTTCAAAGAAAATTGCCATTTCGTATGAGATTTTACTGTTCTTTAATATTCTAAAATAATATTTCCGTTCTACCATTAGAAAACTGAAAAATTAAGAAAATATCAAAATATACACGTACTTTGGGCTGCGATAGATGGCAACTGGCACGAGTATGTGGCAATTCCGAATAACTAGCCTAGATCCAAGGAAATACTAAATTAACACGGAACTAGTGGTGCTACAGAATGGCACAGACTTTCCCGTATTCGTTTTCTATTTCCTTGGGTCTTCGCTTGCTCTTTGGAATTGCTACATACTCTTTCTTGCAACTGCCTTCTATCACCGCCAACTATCTTCTATTTTTGAGTTTTCAAAATACTTTATTTGAAGCAGTTACACTCACAAATATAATAATCTCTACAAATTACTGGTAATGTACATATTAAAGATGTGAGAGATCTTTCAAAAAAATTACATTTATGTAATTTTTGAAAAAACAAAAAATAACTCAAAATAAACTTTACGTCAAATTAAAGAGTGTAATTAGCATTATCCGTTACAAAAGTTTGAAGAAAAAAATTGCAGCCGTATATGAGAAAATAGCGTTTGAGCGTTTCTGAAAATGCGGAATTTTGAGCTACTTTTCACAGAAAACGGTTGTGTTTTCGAGTCACTTCACTTGACATTAATTAAAGCACATGAACTCGTAAATATAATAATGTGAAAAAAATCGCCGCTAATGTAAATATTAACGACTTGAGAGGCAAGTCAAAAAAATTACATTTTTGGAATTTTTCAAAAAACAATAGAATACAGCCATATGGAGTTTATGTCATCTCATAGGGTACATTTAGCACTATCCCAACCAAACTTTTAAAGAAAGAATTTGGAGCCGTTTTTGAGGAAAATCTTGTTTTTGTAATTTTTTTTAATTGCGCATATTGCACGCAATATTGCGCGAAAACTACTAGAATTTTCAAAAAATGTACATGACCTTAAAGAAAGAACTCACTATGAAGAAAAAAATATTTTAAGGAAAAATCTCTACCTGCAATTTTGTAGTTCCAGAAAGACGCCGAAAAAAATTTTAACTTTTGCAATTTTCAAAAATTCAGAGTTATCCGTGAAAATCGAACCTATGCCACCTTAGTAAGTGTATTTTACTCTATTCTTCAAGAAATTTAAAGAAAAATTTTTGAGCCGTTTTCGAGAAAATTTTGAAAATGTCGGGAGGGCTTCATGTAAAGTACCCCCAAATATTGTATTAAAGAATCTTTTTCAAAACCTCAAAGCTTTGACTAGAACCAGATCGAGCGGGGAATATTCATTTTGGAAGAAATCGTACGTATGGTTTAGGCGCTAGCAGTGTTCACAGACGGACGGACAGACGGACGTTTTCCTTTCAATTGGTTTTTCGGTATCAAGGACATGCGGTATCATCGGAATCGGTATCAAGAGGGGTTTTGGCTACACTACATGTTAGGGAATTTCTTAATTTAACAACTAGTTTTATCCACTTTTTCTTTATTAACGCCCGGCAACGATTTTTTTTTTCTGGCAAAAATTGGTCCTTTTCTCCCACAGCATTACATAACTATCCCTATACTACGTATATCACTCCGTGAATACGTACGTATACGGGAAAGTTAAAGTCTCTGCCATTCTGTGCACCACTAATTCATTATCAGGGTCCGGAAATGAATTTTTGTTTGCCGAAAATTCGCCGTTTTTTCACGCAGCATTGCATAACTTTCCCTATATTACGTATATTACTCCGTATATACGTTAGTATACGGGAAAGTAGTAAGATATTGGAGACACCGCCCGTAATGAAGTCTTATATAACATCTTAAACATAATCTTATTACCTTATACATTATCGTCTCCTAAATTATTTCAGTAGTATACCTTTCCTTTGCGGCTCTCTAAAGGAGAATTTTACGGAGACGTGATAAATTGAATTTTGACTATAAAAATATGAAGACCTTGTTTAAAAAACGCATCTCAATATTCATTTCAAATGCAACCCGCAACACGACCGCACTATCAAAAGCTATAGGTAAATAACTCCTAAACGAATTGTTTTAGGGCTTTAAAAATTAAAATTTTGAGGCGAAGGCCTCAAAGAAACGTTTTCCATGCTGGAATCTACAGGATAAAATACTTTTGGACATTTCATTACGAGGATATATAAAAATATAGGTTATAAAAAAAGACCAATTGAGATAAGATGATTTTATTACTAAAAGATTAACAATGTCTTACTTATTTTTCTACATAGTCACATGAAGGTTGAGGCATTTGTCATAACTTGAGACAAGATTTCCTATACCCTCTTCAAAGAAGTCAGCCGCCAGTGAGCTCAGGTAGGTCCCCACAGCGTCTTGAAGCTCGTCTCTTAGCGAAGCGCTGGCCCCCAACCACGCCTCCATTTCTCGAAAGAGGTGATAGTCGCTGGGTGCTAAGTCAGGACTACATGGTGGGTGGCCAACCACTTCCTAATTGAACTGTTGTAGGAGCTATTTTGTCACATTGGCATTGCCATTGTTTCCTTTTTGGTCAAAGTTTGTTTGAATTTCTGGGGCTTGCTTGGGGGATGTGTATGCATCCATTGTTTCGACTGCTCTTTGGTCTCAGGGTTATCACAAACGAGCTTCAAGACGCTCTGATGACCTACCTGAGCTCATTGACGGCTGAACTTTGACCCCATGCCAAGGTAACTGAAATAGAAATAAAGTGCTTTTAATTGAATTCGAGTACGCATTTTAGAGTCCTTGATAAATAGTGGCAGACGCAAAGGTGCCATTAACCACCAATTATAATGTATCCAAAAATTCGAGATCATTTAGGGGAACCCGGCCTGACCAAAATGTGTTATCTAAAAATGAACAAAATTATTATTTTATCTTTTGTTTTATTTTCGACAACAGCGGCGTATACTGTGGGCTACCGTCGGTAGCCCTAGAAAATTACAAGAACAAAAATATGTCAAGATAAATTATAGGCCACATTATTTTTGAGTGACATACATTTTTCAATATTCTGTGTAATCCGTTCAGTTGAGATCGGTATTAAATCGCTCGATCGTCGGCGCATGAGTCTTCTCAAGAGACGGCAACGCCGAAGAAACCGCTGCCACCCCGCGGCCTCGACACAGAGTGCGTTCGCTGCAAGATTCTCTCCACCTTTATACTAGTAAGATATGGGCCAGCCAAGGGCCCAAGATGCCAATTTCCCGAACGGTTTCTTGACACGTTCGGAGCCGTTTGGAGGCAATAGGTAGTAAACGGACAAAGTAAATTAGATGTGCGCTTCTAATACATACATATATATATATATATATATATATATATATATATATATATATATATATATTGCATAATAAAAATACCACAAACTAGAAAACCACATAATCGAAGATAATCGAACTTACTCCCATCAATTTAAATCATTCCTGCACCACACATAGGTACGCCTTCTCCACTGTAATAAAAAATGTCCTTAAAAAATTCATCCATCTGTCACAGTTTCAGCATAACACGTAAATCATTCATGTTTCACTTTCACTCGTGCAACTCGCAAATTCGTAATAATCATGCTTAATGTTCTACAACTAAACCAATAACTGTTTTGTGTAAAACGCAACGCCATCGTTTCTTTATATATTAGTATAGAAGTGTAGATAGTAAAGAAGCATGTTCTCTATTTCTGCAAGAACAGAAAAATAATTAAAGGAGTCGAACGCAAATTTTTTTGAGAAGCATACTGTGCACTTTTAGCTGTATCTCAAATGGAAATTTCTCATTGTTTTCCATTATAGTTGAATCTTGCTTTCTCGAAAATACGTTAGTACGTTTCCTATCATTACATCAGGCATTCAGGATCCGCATTTGATACTTTACTTTGCAGACACCTAGCGTCACATAACCTACATCATATCTCAAAAACCCTCGTAGAGGCATGCTATAGTCTGCTTTTAGTGACGGTGCGATAAATGTATTAGAAGCGAGTGCGGATAAATACGCCGGTAGAAGTGTTAAATATGCGGAGAATGCTGAAAGGGACGCCCAGAGAAAAGAAGAGGCCTAGGGCAATAGATTCACGAGGCAGTTCATCCCCCTGCAAATCATTTCTCCATGCAACAGAAATAACTTACAACGGTTACTCTGAATCAGCGTTTTTTCAATTTCTTATGAATGGAACAAAATTCTTGGGTCTCCAATGATGTCAAGGACTGGGGCAAGATGTCCCAACTGCCCCCCCCCCCCATCACGGCGACCTTGAATGCTGATAGTAATGGCAGTGATCGAGCCCATTAACGTAGTGGTGATGGTAGTGTTGATGATGAAACAGTTGATGCTACTGATAGTAGTAGTAGTAGTAGTTGAGATGGTAGTGATTCTGATTGCAATGTTTTTAGTGTTTATTGTCCCGAAGCTCCGATAAAGAATTAATGCTGGTGATGGTGTGTTGTGTCGATAACGGTGATGGTGATGATGTTGATAGTGGTTGCGAAAGTGGTTATCGAAACATTTAAGAAAGCAGTAATATTGGTAGTTGTGGTGGAATTGGAAGTGGCTGTGTTGTTGGGCGTGAAGGCTGTGTGTGATGTGCATGCTGGTAGAGATGGCAACGGTCGGGGCAGCACTGCTGCTTCTGCATGCGGAGGCTCCAATTGCCCGGCACGCGGCTGTACGACGACGGCGGCGGTGGCAGGCCGACGCGGCGCGGCGCGGCGCGGCGCGGCGGACGAGGAGAAAGAGAGACGGGGAAAGGGAAGGCGGGGGTGGGGGCGGGGGCGCGGGACTGCTCTCCGCGAGATAGATCGATTGCTCGCAGTAAAACCGGCAGTCGAGATAACGCGTGATGAATGGCTGCGCAGCGTCACTCGGCTCGAGGGTGGCCGGGGCGCGGCAGGGAGAGCTCCGTTGCCGCCGCCGCCGGAAGCGGAGCAGAGACCGCTGCGACGGAGGAGGGGCGCAGCAGAGGCAAAGAGGAGCGTTGGGAAGAGGCGACCCGGGCAACCCCCGACTTCAGCCTCCCACCCCCACCCACTCACTCCCAACTGGGGACAAGTGGCGCCCCGAGAGGTCTTCGAGAGCCCACATTTCGCGACCTGAATAGGCGCAAGATGCCAGACAACGGGCATATTATCAAACATGCATGCATGGGTCTAACTTTAATTTTCATACGGACAACTTGTCAGATTAACGTGCCGATCGGAAGATATGTTTTTTTTTCATGGACGACGAGGTAAATCGACCCCGTGAGACCGCAGGAATAATCTCTGACACCTCAGACTTTTGCATTAAGGCAAGATCCACAGAAGCTGGCAGCCAGTAGGTCTATACTTCGGTTTTTCTTTCTTGGCGCACGGGGGGGGGGGTGTCAATAAAATGGAATGTCTCTCGGTAGTTTGCGTCGTTGCCCGTTGTGCCGCCAGAAATCGCATGACCGTCAGCACTTCTCGATACAGTCGCGATCATGCGACTCCTAGCTGCACAATGGAGAACGACGAGAAATACCGTAAGATATTCCATTTTATTGACACACACCCGTGCGCCAAGAAAGAAAAAAAGGTTCAAATTTAATTTTAAAAAATAAGTGCCGTTTTTTGAAGAAAAAGGATTTAAGAAAAATAAAAATTGCAGATTTTATCACAAAATTGCGCAACAAATTACCATATTTTCGAAAAATTTAAGTTTTTTTAGATATGTTTTTTGTGAACACATTTCATTAAGAAAAATATCTTCACAGTAGCAGTTTCAAGAAGACGCCGAAAAAAACTGAATTTTTGCAATTTCGAAAAATCAGTGTTTTCAAAATTCAAAATTAGCAAACATATAATTGCGAAAATTGCAAAATTTCGAAATTTTTTCGGAGTCTTCCAGCAACTACAATTATGAAGATGTTTTTCCCTTCATGAAATTCGTTCCTTAAAAATAGATTCTGAAATAAGGTCATGTACAATTTTTTCGAAAATTTAAATACTTTTCGCGTAATTTTGCGTGAAAATGCGGACGAGAAAGTACTGTGCTGTTTTAGCACACTATTGCACTTTCTGCCCTACTAACATCTGAGCTATTAAAACGTCGAATTCAACCAAGATGCGAACAACTCACTGTTTCCATCGCAATGTTGTCAAAATTACGTGAATTCCACAACTGCACAAAAATATAATCCAAAAGTTTTGTAAACTTGTATTGGAAAAAGAAGCCTGATGCCATATAGCTATATCAAGTCACAACAAATACACGTAATTCACAGAAATTCATGACAGAGGACGGAATTCAATTGTTGTATTCAATGCATTGTAAATACTCCTTCAAAGAGCTAGAAATTTTTATTTCACTTACTTGAAAATAAATAATTTCTTTAAAGATTAATGTGTAGATGTATAACAAAAGGTCGAATGTAAAAACGAACAAATATATAATACACACAATTGCGAATTCTAATTTAATCCGGCTGTCTGAAGCGCAGTAACATTTGTTGCGGGCTATTGTTTGTCACGAAATTATAGAAAAACTACTCGTATTTTCAAAACGTTAAGCATAACCTTATTTGAAGATGTAGTTTTGATACATACTTTCATTGATAAAACCAGCTACCATCTATCGCCGCTCGGGGTACATTTTGACACTTGCTCAATTTTTCGGTATCCTAATGCTAGAACGTAAATATTAATTTTAGAAAATTAAAGAACACAAAAACCTAAACGGCGATTTTTTTTAAAAAATGTAGCCGTTTGTAAGAAAATGGCGTTTCAGCGCTACTAAAAATGCGAAATTTACAGAATTTTTTGTGTTTTCAAAAAACTTCATTTGAAGCACTTACATTCACAAATATAATGACTTTTACAAATTGCTGGTAATGTGCATATTAAAGATTTGAGAAACCTTAAAAAAATTACATTTGTGTAATTTTTGAAAAAACAAAATAATACCCCAAAATGAACTTTACGACAACAAAAGAGAAGCAATTAGTAATATCCGTTCGAAAAGTTTGAAGAAAAGATTTGCGGCCATTTCTGAGAAAATAGCGTTGAAGCGTTTTTGAAAATGCGGAATTTTGAGCTAGTTTTCACAGAAAACGGTTGAGTTCTCGAGAAACTTTACTTGAAATTATTTAAAGCACATAATATAATAATGCCAACCAATCGCCGCTAATGTAAATATTAACGACGTGAGAGGCAAGTCAAAAAAAATTACATTTTTGCAATTTTTGAAAAATAAAGAATAGAGCAATATGGCGTTTATGTCACCTAATAAAGTACATTTAGCACTATCCCTACCACAAGTTAAAAGAAAAAATTTGGAGCCATTTTTAAGAAAATCTTGTTTTTGTAATTTTTTAAAATTGCATATATTGCAAACAATATTGCGCGAAAATGCCAAAATTTTCAAAAAAATGTACATGATCTTAAAGAAAGAACTCGCTATGATGAACAAATTGTATTTGACGGAAAAATCTCTATTTGCAATTTGGTAGTTGGAGGAAGACACCGAATAAAATTCTAACTTTCGCGATTTTCGAAAATTCTGAGTTATCCGTGAAAATCTGACCTATGCCATCTTAATAAGTGTATTTTACTCTATTCTTACAAGAAGTTTAAAGAAAAAAATTGGAGTCGTTTTTGAGAAAATGTTGTCCGGGGGGCTTCGTCAAGAGGCAACAATTGTACCTTCCAAATTAAAATATCGGTTCCAAATTCAAGGGGTCACGAGATCAGCCAGATCGATCGGGGAGTATCAATTTTGGAGAAAATCGGCTGAGGGGCTTAGTCGCTAGCGTTGTTCACGGACGGACGAACGAACGTTTTGCTTTCAATTGGTTTTTTCGGTAACAAGGACCCACAAAACAGGGATTCTGGCTGCACCACAACGTGTTAGTAGTTTTTTTTTATATATATATATTTTTTATTTTGCAACAGGACTTATCCACTTTTTTCGTTACCAGGGCCCTTTTAATAAGAGTTTTTCTGCTGAAAATCCGTCGTTTTTTCGCGCAGCATTACATAAATTTCCCTATACTATTCTTCTTTGAGTGTCGGCACATCATCAACCCAGACTTTGGAAAGAGAAAGATGGGGCAAAGACGAGAACAAAATTAAGAGAAATCCTTCCAGTTCTAATATACCTGCTTCAAAACATAATAAACTATATTTTCACACAGAAAGATCTGAAGTAATGATAGAGTCACTGGAAATTCTAAGATTCCATTAAAAAAAACTGCAAAATGATTTCAAAACAAAGGTGTTTTTAAAATATTCTGATATATATTTTGTCAGTTCCAGCAACTTAAAAATTGCACGCATAAATATACTATATGGTGAATTTTTTCATTAATACACTGAAAGCTAATCTTAAAATGCCAACACATGCATTTACACATATTGCAAACAATCAAATGTGAAAAAGTACATTTTTCATTATTTTTGTATCACACATTTCATAAGAATACTAAAGCCATGTT
Source organism: Acheta domesticus (assembly GCA_031308135.1). Classification (NCBI taxonomy): domain Eukaryota; kingdom Metazoa; phylum Arthropoda; class Insecta; order Orthoptera; family Gryllidae; genus Acheta; species Acheta domesticus. The sequence continues at coordinate 7,895,693 of JAHLJT010003656.1, read as the reverse complement.
AGGAACATTAAATAATGGGAGATGAAAATATGACATGTTACTAAAACTTGCCTCCATATCATATGTTTTGTATATCATTCTTACCAATGGAAAGGAGGGTACCAAGAGAGTACCACGTCTGTGACAACATTGTTAATTTCCAGGAATACATTATTTCCTAATCAGATCTGTTTTGTTCCATGAAGGGCACACCTGACAATTCATAAATATGAAGTTCAAAAAACATACCTCATCAAAAGGAAGTGAACTAGGATCATATTTGATTTATTTAAGAATAAAGAGTTAAAATATTAAAAGGCCTTTATGATTACTCATTTCACAGCCATCATTTTATATTGTTGTACTACAAGCACACTACATTTTGGATCTATCTGATATTGTTGGAGTTATCAACAGTGACTCCAGTCATACAATCCGGGCATATAATCCTGCCGTGGGGTGACTATCAACAGCCGAGCATTCGACTGTCGCTTCTGTGTTCTCTTTGACTAGCACTGGACTGTGTGTGTGTTCGTTGATGTAAACACATGTGTGCTTATGGTGCCATGTGCATAACGAGTTGCAGTCTGGTTATGATCAGGGAAGCTTCCATACATCAAAAGCCTAGTGTGAGCACTGTCAATAGTTTCAACAGATATATAAGCAAACTGTACAAGGATCCTAATTTAACTTTAATAAAAACAAACTAAAACAATACAAATTGTGAAGGTAGCTAAACAGAAAACTTGGCTCTCAAAGCATTGAGTACAGAATTCACAATCGTTCTTTGCTCTTCCTTTTCTTATACATAACTCTCAAACACAATTTTCCATGACACTGAATATTACATAACTAACAAAGTTCTACTTCCACAACAAGTTTTACTTCTATGACTTTGTGAGTCATTTCACAAGCAGAAAGATATTTAAGAAATTTTAATCAGCATCAAAATAGGTAGAATACCTTGTATCTTTGTCAACTATCACTATTCGCTTGTGCACCCAGGGTCGTCGCTTTGGTACAGGGAAAGTTTCACCTTCATTGTGCCAAACATGTGACCTCACATACTGGATATCAAAAGTTTTGTCACCAAGAGGCACATCATTTCTCTTCACTGATGGGAAAATTCTTAGAATTTTTCAAGACTGTATCACACACAACTTACCATAGCATGATGCAGTTGACTTTCAGAAGTTCAAAGGCAATTTTCAATTGCTCACTTAAAAAAAATGCTATTTAATCAACAGTGCACTTAGGAGCACTCTAGTAACAATTACTTAGCAACACAACAATTGGTTAGCACTAAAAGTTGCAAAAACATGCTGCCAGAAGGCTCCAACAATGACTGTGCGTGCACGAATGCAACAACAATGAGTGAGTGCTATGTGCACAAAATTAATTTGGGCATTAATGGGTTAAAGACAATCACAAAGTTTTCCAAAAGAAATGTCCTGGTATCCACTACAATCGGATGATTTGTGAAGGAAAATATCCTCAACCTTCATAATTATGTATTTTCCTGAAAATGTCTTACGTGGTTTTAATGTATACAAACTTATCTAGGAATGGTCCACCTCCTGGAGTAAGTACATGAGTAGATCTATTTTCAGGGTAATGTATTTGCAAACAGAAGCTTTAATGCATATTTTTTGCTTTCAAGTGTTCAAAACTATGTGGACACTACACTTTAAATACAACAGAGTCATTTGGAATTCATCAATGTAGTATTTTGGTTTGACTTCTAATGACAAGTAAATTTTCCCCTAACATGGTTGCTAACGTAAGCTTCAATTTGCAATGGGGAAGGACAGGTATTAGAATAGATTGAGGGCCTTTCATTACCATTATTAACAAAAGAAAGTAACTGGTAAGTCATTGTTTTTGGGTATTGGTAATATGATTTGGATTGCAAAAACTCAATGTTTTCAGGATATCTAAATATGTTTGAATTTTATAAAACATATTTGTATACCAACATATTTAAACCTTGCATCATGTCTTATATCCAACAAAAATCACTTTCATTGTTAGAAATGAAATGAATGTTCATACTCATAACATCTAACATTCAAAATGATAAAACAAATCTATTGCATTCACCTCCTATCATCATCATTATCTTCATTAGCTGCTTCATCATCACTTCCTTCATTTTCCAATTTATCACTGGAATTTTCATCCAATTTAAGAAGAGCAGTTTCCAACGAAGACAAAAAAGAACAATCCTGATACTCAGGCCACTTTGAAAATAATTGAAAGATATAGAGAACTTCTGAAGGCTGTAGATCACCAAATTCTGTGAAAATGTTGTATCCTTCCAGAACAAGTCTTACTCCACAACCAGGGATCCAAGATCTACCAAAGAGAGATAACAAGACATTAATATACACAATAGACACTGATATTATAAAAGATCAATTTTTCTCAATATGTTAAGTTTTCTCTTACCACCACTAAGAAAAAAATTATAATAAATTCATTATAAAGGAGAAAATCGAATATGACCTTTGGCTCATGAAAAAATGTTTAAACTACTACACCAGCAAGCACAGTTTAATACTGAAAATAGATTGACAAGAAGAGCCAAAATTGGATTCCATCAGGACCCAAGCCAGAGACACTCTACACAGATGCTCTTACCAAACATCACATTTGTTACATTAGATCTACAATGTGCATGTCATTCCATTTAATTCAACTTCACTCTTCTTGCCTCTATGCTCAAAAAATTAAAAGTAAATTTTAATGAAAATGGTTGGCTCTTGACCAGAAGTATACTGTCAAATCAATACTTACATTTAAGGAACGAATTTTCATGTAACTGAAAGTTTTCATAAGAACACAATACTTAAGTCAACAATATTTTTTTATTTTACATGATATTTTGAATGAATTAGAACCATTTTCATTTCACATATTTTTATATAAATACATTTTTTACATATTTTACCTATTACTGTGTATTTTGTAACGTTTTATACATTTACACACCGAAACAGAACACCTCTGATGCATTTGCAATATATGTTTCGGAATCATTTTTCTTACAAATCAATGCAATGCTACTGCACTTCTATAACCACCATATCTTTCCCATGAATTGTCAATATCCCCCACCCCATCCCTGCTTCTTGGAAACTGCATACATGGAGTCAAGGATGAGCAGATATTTGTAAGGCATAGGTAATTTCAAACAAGGGTTTGGTCATATTTCATCAGTTCATTCATTACTCAATCAAAAAGTAAGATTTTTGTTTCAGATCATTATTTTATTGCATAGTTGGATTTTAGGAGGGAGGGGTGTTCTCTTTAACACTTATATGGAAACATCGGTCTGACAGGCACCATATGAAATTGGTTTATACAATAATGGCTGATATGAGTGGGCGAGAGCATTGACAGTCATAGTAGCTTCCTCCTGACCGTCTTCTATCACTCGCGTAATTTTGTTTAGTTCTGCTGAAGCGGTTGGCATTTAAGAGGCATTTTTGGATATCATGGTGGTCTGTGAGACTGGTAGTTTCTCTTTCCGTATTTTTTGTAGCGGTATGTAAGAACGTTTTTTTCTCTTAGTGTGCATGTGGTCTGCAAGATGGGTGTTTCCATAAACGCTCTTGGGCAACTTCCTCAAAAATTTATTTATTATTTTTACTTTCAAAATATTGCAATGAATTTCCAATTCATATGGACGATCCCAGCTCAAGAAGAGAAAAATTTCAAACCCTACTCAAGCTATGCTTCTTGTAGGCAAATCTATTGAAGGGACTAACAGGAATGTCACTTTAGACAATTAATTTAATTCTGCAGAAGTTCTTGTTGAACTGATGAAGAGAAAATTAATTTGGGACAGTAAAAAAGAACAAAACTGATTCCTGATGTATTCCTTGTTAGCCCATAAAGAGCAGTTGGATCAAGGACTGGAGCAGTTGGATATGGATTGAGAAAACAGAGGAGGCTGTACGGATTTAGAGGCAATTTCAATGATTTACAACAATTAGAAAGTTTTTCAACTATATCAATGTTTTTCAACAATTTCAGTGTTTTTTCAAAAATTTCGATCTTTTTCAACAATTTCAATATTTTGCAATTATTTTCATGTTTTTGTAATATAAAATATATTTTAGAATACTTTAAAAAAATAGAAGCACTGATTGAAACAGGTCTATAATTTATTTTACCTTTACATCCCACATTCAACGCCCAATAACAAATGGCGGTCTCTGAGACCAATGTTTCTCTTTGCGTTATAAAAATCATGTTTCCTTAGAAGTGTTAACCCTCGTACCATATCTGGGGTCTTTTTGGATCTCACTATCACTCATTTTTTAATATTTTCCTGAATATTTGTAGAATAATTTCAGTCTTCTAGATGTGCCTTCGTGCACTTATTAAGCAGGTACCAAACCATTTTCACATATTTTTTAAACTTTATTAGTGAATTATTAATGTTTTAGGTTACATGAGACTGGTTTGACCAAAAGTATAGCCTGTTATTTCCTCACTTCTTATTTGAAATATCTTACCATGAACTTCAAATAATGTGTCTGTTACATTCATATTCAATTTATCTTGAAATAACTTTCATAAAGTATTGTAATTATGTCTGTATCATTGTGTAGCAACAATCCAGGTCATGTACGGTAGAGGTTATTCTTTATATGAAATATTTAATATAGATAAATTATGTTTACTACGTTACTGAAAACAACTTATTAAATGTATACTTATATAAAAACAATTATTTGCACTCAGTATATGGCTGTAGAGATTCGCGTTTACCATTTGCAGTCGTCAGTAAAGTTTGGGGACCAAAAAGATCCCAGGTATAGTATTTGATTGTAAATTGCAAATATGGTACGAGGTTTAATCCTCTGCTGCCTTAACTGGCTACATACTTCTATTCACTTGGGCACTGGTTCCTCAAAAAATAGCATTGTATGTATTATATTTTAAATTTAGAATAAAACTCTTACGTGTAGTGAAGACTAATGCACAATTACTTTGGTACAGGTGGAACTTTCTTTCCGCTGTTCCAAAAACGATATGATTGGTGACATTCCATGTTCACAAAATGCCTTTGTAGAGCAATTTTAAACATGGATGAATTTTAATTCCACATATTTTCAATTTTTTCTTGCATTTTTTGAAAAAATAAATACATATACAAGTACATATTTTGCTTTTTTTATTACAATAAGTTCCGTTCCCTTCTTATAAAGTATTCTACCATTATGTAAAATCCTGATCCAATTTCCCATCTCAGTCTCTCCTTGTGTGCCAATAATTATTAAATTAGGAATAAAAATTCACTGTCAATCAACAAATAACTAATTTACGATGTACGCAGTTTAAAAATATTACTTACTCCATTTCTCTTATAACTCTACTACTTCGACTCCAAAAGTGATGTCTTACAAAGTACCACAGAGCAGGTAACTTCTCAGCAGTAACTGTTTCATACAAATCTTTTTTTGGAACAATTTTCATTAAATACAACCATTCCTTATTTAACTCTGATACCTGAAAGAAAGAAAAAAATACCATCAACAAAAGAAATCAATAAACCTAGCAAATAAAATACCAAGTATGACTAATCTATTATGTTTCTTCAGAAATAATTAACTAGAAGATCTTAAAAAATTAGATCCCCATTATTAGATCAAAAAGGTATGATTTATTGCAAAACTTTATGCACCTTTTAATTACAATCACAACTATAAATTTCACAGACATATCTAGTGGTGCTACAGAATGGCACATATCTGAGCATACTACTTAATTTCCTATTCCCATTATTGTTGTTTAAAAGACTCTCAGGGCTCCCTTTGGTACCCTCTCAGTGGCGGAAGTTCAACAGAGGAGGGCCCTGGACCAACATAATATTGGGGGGCCCCTAGTTCAAGACATGTCATTAATTTAATTTTATGATTATAAACTAAATTTTAAGAGTAAAAACATTTATTACAATAAATTATTGCACAAAATAAATTATCAGTTTTTAATTTCATAATACATTTTAAAATTTATCAATGACAGTAGAAATTTTATTTTTCAACCACATTGTTTCTTCGTGCTCAATTGAGAAAAAACTTAAATTACTCAGATGATAATGTACCATTGTACTTCGAAAATATTTTTAATCACTTTTAATTTTGGAAGCATTCCTTCAACGTTGGTGACCAGAACAGGAAGTGTTAAAAAATAATGTCAATACTGTACAAGCATTAGGAAAATCTGTTAGTAGTGATAAATGTTCAATGCACCACTGCGCGGTTAACAGATCTTAAGTTTTGAAATTTGACTTGTTACACAAATCTGCAAGGGCAATAACTGAGAAAAGTTTTCCGCAACATCTGCAAGGCATTTTGATGGAAGTTTTTGTGCTTTTTCATAAATTTCATCATCCAAACGAGCTATCAAAACTCGTGGCTGAATCACTGTGAAAATTGCCACTGTATTTTTTATCCAACAAATCGTTGCTTCAAGTAGTAAATGGCAATGCCTGGGTACTCACAGTAAAGAAATAGTCCTGCGTTTATATTTTTGTTCGCCATCATACCCTTTCATTTCTACTTTCCGGACTTTCGATAATTCTATTGTTTAGTATTTCAAATCATTTTAGAATTCCGAACAGTCTTCAATTGTCTTCAATCTCCATCGAGTAACTTCTGCGCCATTTGCAAATCCAAAACAGGGCTCCGAAGGTATTTCGAAATGGTGATAGCTGATGTTAGTATTTTGGAATGTAGTGTTACACGGAAAATAAATTCAAAATTTTCTGGGCTTCATTTGTTCAAAGATAGATGTTTTATTTGCTTCAGATATTCTGTTAGAAAAAGGACTTTTTTGTTAAAGCTTGCCAAATATTAAAATATCCTAATCTTATATCTATTAAGGAATTGTTCCGTGATAACCAACTTGTAGAACAGTGCTGTCCAACTTAGAAGGGTTTATGGGCCACATATAAAATTCTAGTTAAGCCGTGGACCGCATCGTCATGTAAGATGTTTTTACCCTAACTACCGAGATTATGATTCATGTTTAATTCATGATTAATGTATAAACAATGAAAAAATTAATATATCATGAAATAAAAATAAGATGAATAGTCCAATTGTTTTGTATTTGGTTGGTATAGTAAAATTTTTCAAAAAACTTGCAAGCCACACAGAAAGATCCAGCGGTCCACCGGTTGGAAAGCCCTGTTGTAGGATAAAGTTGTTTTAATGTAACATTACTTCACTTTTTAATCTAAATTTTATCTAAATCTAAATGGTTTATAATATTCTAGTGATAAATGCTATGACCAAAGAAAACAAATTCATTCCAATAAACAGTAAAATGTTGGAACTTCTAATGTCCCATTCATGGCATCAATAAGCATAAGATTTAAAATACGAGCAGCACAATGCACAAACAATGTATAGTCAACTTCACATATTTTTTTCTGAACACTATAGTAAATTCCATTCATAATTGCTGCGTCATGTCCTTAATCTCTACATTTTGATAAATCAGTACCTTGTTCTTTTATCTTCTCAACAATATCAAAATGCAACCCTTGTGGTGATTGACCTTTGACTTTCTTAAACCCTATGTAAGATTAATTTATCTGTGAGTTAATCAGTTTGCATTATTCATTTTTCTCAGTGGTTCCATATAGGAAAATTATGACTTAATTGGTACACTTTTGATGTTTTGTGTTGTGTCCATTATAATAGAAAAAACAGCCCTTTATTTATTTCTTCTATGACTGTATCAGTCACAGCTTCGGATAAAAGACTAATAATTTCATTTTGAATTTGGGAACTTAAATGGCACAGGGCCCCTAGATATGGTCCTGTCAGTCCCTAGGGAACTTATGCCACTGTACCCTTTACTCCTCTACAGTGTGGTGAAGAACACTACAGCATGGTCCAAACACTGCATAGACCTATCATAGTACTACACTTTTAAATATTTGTACATGGTATTCCTTGGCCCCCACCTTGATGCTTGAATCATTGTTCTGGGTGTGGGAACCAGTTCCTCAATTAAACACACATACTGCATACAGATGCCTGTCAGGCCAAGAGATTATGGAAGAATTACGGCTTAGATGTTACACACTTGGAAATTGAAATGCTCCCAAGCCTCAAAAACAATTGAAAGTGTGTTTCGTTAAACCCCGGTTTTGAACCCACAGTCTTAGTGTACATGCATTTTGACTCATATGCACCAATCTGAGGCCTCTCACAATGCCGAAGCACATATTGTTAACATGTCACAGTAACTTTATAAAATAATAATTTGATAAAACCACAAATAGAACTATAGCTGACTTTCTATGCATAGGCAGTCTTTAATTTGCCTTTTTAATATTGAATCTATGAGTGTGTGAATAACTTTGACATCATTCTTTTCCATACGAACAATGCATAGCATCAAAATCTTTCAACATCAACTCAATAATGGACAATATTCTTAAAATTAACCGAATCCATAGAATATGTTGCTGAACATAATATTTACAGCATGTATCAATTAACAGAATGGCTTAGTTTACTTTCTTGTATTTAGTGCATTTAACTCTATCCATACAAAAAGTTTAAAGAAAAAACTTGGAGCTATTTTTGAGAAAAACTTGTTTTAAAACTGCCCTTATTTCACTCAAAATTACAGGAAAACTACTAATAGTTTTAAAAAATTGTACATGATATTAATGAAAGAACTAATTGTAGAAAATAGTACCAATATTTAAGGTAATTCACAGTCAAACATCAAATTACATGAAAAAATTATGAAATTTCAAACAGAACGAAAACAAACAACAACAATGTATTATTGAAGAACATTTCTAAAAATCATTAAAAAATTAAAGGTTGCAACTGCATAATTCATACATATAATACACTGATTACTGAATATAATTTTACATTAGTCTCTACAAAACCTCAAGGAAAGCTGTTGTGTACATGTTTGTACATGTTCTCTATCTTATGTATTTTAACCCATTGGTTCCCATATATATAGAAATAATTATCAAATTTGGTTTTGTTTATACTTTTCGTTTCAATTGAGTATTAGAAAACACATGTAAGTTATTTTTAAAATTTTATTTTGATCAGAAATACAAAAAAAATAATGTTGCGTTTGCGCAACTTTGGGAAAACACCAGAAGTATTAAAATTAACCTCCTCGGACCCGAGGGCTGGTACTTTAAATTTTAGATCCGAGTTTTAGGTCTTCCGCAAGACAATGGCCTACCTATTATTGCCATGTAATCCATTTCAGAATAAAATAATTTTTTAAATTTAAAAAACTATGTAACCTGTAAGTTACATTGGGTCTCAAGTTTTGATATCAACTACCATTGTGAAATGGAACGTACTACCAAAAAAGAAAAAATTTTCGTAAAACACACAAAGAATTATCTAAGACTTACATTTATAAAATACAAGCATATACCAAACTTTCAAAAGTAACTATTTTTCGTGGAAAAAAATATATATTTCTGTTCAGGCACAGAAACTCTTTACATGATAAACAAATGAAGCGACATTTAGGGCTGTCGCGCTATGGCATTTGGCGGGACTGCTTCACATATTTCGGGAAAATTTTCCACGTATCTTTACGTGGCTGTCGTCAGGCGAATGAGTTAGTTTTTATCCTTGGAGACACTCTCCAAAAAGAATTATTGCCATTTTCGTTTTCTGACCCTGGAACTGAATTCAGAAGTACATGTGCTGCTGCTACTCGAAAATCCAAGAAGTCGAGTTTTTCACGCAACAATTTCTTTTCCGACATCCCTACGAAATCAGGACAAACGTGGCAATTTCTAAACGAAGAACGTGTTCCGGAGATCGAACGGTTCAAAAAATGAGCCAGAGGAAGAGGTTCAAAAAATGCTCGACTGCCAAATGCTTTGATAATGCAAAGGCCTATCATTTTCATTTCATTTTCATTGTCCCAATACTCGATTTTTTCACTTTCTCGCGGAAGACATGAAAGGAGTCCCATTGTAAGCCAGAGATTACATCATTACAAACAAATACCTCGTTCGATCAAATAACGAAACTCGAAAATATAAACTATGAATAATAGTTAAAATGTTTCCCTAAAATTAGATTATCTCGTAAAATTACATATTAATTTGAACATCTACACAATATTTTTTGTAATTATTTTCACTGGTGCGCATCGTTCATGTCAAACGCATTCGAGTTGTTGGGATGCTATAGTGACAACAATTCTTACAAACTCGATGAATGTTTATATGTTTATATCCGGGAGATAGCGAACACTTGTAACAATGCTACAGAAATACGCAGAATTGTCCTCATTGTTTGAAACAAAAGATAAACGAAAGATATGTAACCTATAGGTTATGCGGGGTCCGCGGAGGTTGACTCATTATTTTTCCAGTTTATTGAAAAAAAAATGATCTAAATATTACAAATTATTTCTTGAATATAATTTTGAAAGAAATATAACACATGAAAACCAAAAAAATATAATACAAAATTTAAAATATACATGAAAAAATTAAAATTATTTTTCATATTTTCTGAAACAATTTACATTGATTGAACCATTGTATTTTGAAGATTAATAAATTGTTTATATATATATATATATATATATATATATATATATATATATATATATATATTGTAACGGTATGACCTGCCGTGAACGAAATATCAAGTGATATTAGTTAAATTTTATATGAATTTTGATTCGATCGGGCGAGCAACGGACGAGGGGGGGGCGGCCCTGCCTCTCACGCCGGCGAGCCAGATCACTTTCGAAGCGGAGTGCGGATGGAACTTTTACGACCATACCTCCCTTTGCCTGCCGCACCCGGCCGAGCTGCGCCGCCGACCGCCACGACTCGGGGAAGGTAAGAGCAGGCATTGTTCGTCGCGGCGGCGCCCTCATCAAAGCGCCGGCACTGAGACAAACACTCACTCCATGTTTACGACCAAACGAACTTTGCCACACGTGCCATCCCCGAAATGTAGGTCGCAACAACGCTCCGCGGCTCCAACTGCCAAATTCGCAATGGAAATTTTCGACTGCGAGAAGGCGAGGCATTGGTCGGAGCTACGCCCCGCCACTCCAGCAAAATTTAATTTCCCTCAATCAGGGCGAACCTACAGAGCGAGAGGGGGGGGGTACCGGAGCTCTCGTTAGGACGGGAGAACTTCGTGAAAGACACTTATGAAGGAATCAGTGCGTGAATAGTCAATGTGCAAAATAAACTTTTACTTGAGTTAGTAATATTGTTTTAAATAAAATCTTTTTTTTTCCTTTTTGTTTCTTTTTGAACATTTTTGTAGAGGGAATGCAGTATTCTCTGGACTCTTTAAACAAACAAAAAATCATTCAATACTTTTGAAAGGATGTAAAGTAGGATATTGTTCTTTAAGATACCAAAACTAAACTCTTCAGGTTCAAAAAGAAAATGTTTTCTTTTTCTCATAACAAAGAATAGGCTCACAAATAAACCACAAGACAGATAAAAAAATTAATTCTTATTTTTAATATTTGGAACATTACTCTTCACAAAATCAGCAACACAGCTTTAATAAACTAGTGGAGCTACAAAAGTTCATACTTTCTCATGTTATTTCTAACACAACTGAAGCCTATAATATGGTTGCGGGTCATATTTTCATTACTTAGGCGATCCACACCTGACTTCCCAGTATTGCGGATCTTGACACCTTGCCGGGCTGCTCTCTTATATTACGAATTTCTGAATTTACTAAAAAAAAATCCTGAAATGTAAATTTAACAAATTTTAACATTAAAGGGATTGTTGACCTCAGCAAGGCACATGCACTTTATACAAAATGTTCACTCAACATGGATGAAAGGGACTTTTCATTTTTGACAAATAACTTTTCACAGGCCACTATCGCGGGCCACAAGTTGGACAGTCCTTGTCTAAACCAAACTAAATCCACTATCAATTAGCACAAGCATCCAGAGATCCATGGTCCAGGGGAGACAGTCAATCCATGAGGGCCACTCATTTCAAACAAAACTTTCTCTCCTCCACCAATTCATAAAAAGAATTATTTTCTTTGAGCATCAGAAATAACTTCCTGTATTGAATTTGGATAAGAGATGAATACATTTTTTATTTCTTTTTAATGAAAAAGTTCATGGTCCCAAATTAAGTCAGGACCCCCACCCTTCTGGTCGCCCAATTTGTAAAATAACCCCCATATACAGATTTATTACAAAGAAAATATAAAGAAGTACAAATTGATTTTGAAAAAAGAAATGAGAAAAGAATAAAATAAAAATATGACTGACTGGAGACGAAAATTTGAAGAGATGAGACCGAGCACTTTAAGCCTGCTGCTCCGTTCCTTCGGCAGGGAAATGAAAGGTGCCCATATGAACAAGATTGTTGCATGTACCTGCGTACAATTTCTGGGAACCAAATAGTCTAAATTTCAGCACCGCTACTAGATTCTGAGAACTAAGAGAGTCTAAATGTTTATAAGAAAGATCAGAGGAATTAAATTTGATATCTTCATGGAATGCAGCAACCAGTGATAATACAACCGAAAATTGCTAATAACTCAAAGTTTTACCTGGAGGCTTCTTCTGGGTTTTCCGAAAATAGCTTCGCTATTCCTAGCGAGCTGTGTTTTTGACAACTAATGACTGATAATAAAGGAAATTTTTAAATTGAAAAACCCTTAAATTTAGAATTAAAGAATTTAAATTGTTATACTTCTTTTCATAATGAGTTATTGATATAGGAGGTCAATTTCATCCCCACAGGTTGCCCCAAGAATTGTCAGAAAATCATATTGTCCTCTTGCCACAAGACATTATGAGCTTTTATGTTCAAGTGTTTTGTTGAGAAATGAAATTATGCATACTGCAGATATCTCAATTTAACAATATACAATTCATAATCACAATACCTCATCAATTTTTCTTTTCTTTGGTGGCGTAAGCATTTTCCATGGCAAAAATGCTTTTCGAGGCAGCTTTTCCAAAAGTTCATGATCAAAAAAAAGCTGAAATAAAACACTGATGCTTCTGTATCTAATATATCCATCCTTTCCTGTACAAGTCAAAGTCTGAAACATTACAGAAAAGTCAATACCATTATTGTTTTACCTAAATTATGAAAGTAAATAAAGGATATTCTGATACAATTATAGTGGCTTCTAATGTTTGATTGGCTGGAACACAATTATCCAATCAGAGTTTCAATACCAAAAATTAATTCATGCTCCCTACTGGGTAAGTGTATCCAGATGATCAAACATCTGAAGTCATTATCTTTAAATCAGAGTATAGAGAACACATATATTATGAGTCAAATGTTTAAGAAATACCTGTCTGATGAAACAACTAGTACTAAAAAGCACATACTTTCTCCTAGTATTTGTAACAGTTTTATATTATAAAATTGGAAGACACTTCTTTCTCTAGATCTTAATCTCTTCCCTTGTTCCTACTAATACTTCAGCCATCTCTTGAAAAACTTTTCAAATGAAGCATGAGAGGCTCAAAAAACATGTACCTTTAATTTTTGAAAATTCAAAAGTTTTAATGAAAATAATAAGTATTGTAGAATTCTATCCTTACAACGATTTGGAGTTTTTTGTTGTTTTTTAAAAAATTTTTGCCAATTTAAGGAAAATAGTCTTGAGTTCACTCAAAATTTTAAATTGATGTTATCTACACTGACTTTAGCAAAGCATTTGAAAGTATTACTTGACAAATTACATAGATGGGGAATTCCACAATCGTAAACTGGTTTAATTCTTACTTGACCCAAAGGGTCCCCAAGGGTTCATATTGTTTCCTATTGTGGGTCCAGGTCAAGAAATTTTACAGCTCCTTCCAGAGTTCCTCAAGGCTCACGTCTCAGTCCTCTCCTGTTTAATATTTTTGCTAACGACATATATAAAAACTATTGATATTTTGTAAAAAGTAAACAAGAAATGATTTAAAGCGCTAATATTGAAGAATACATTACATTAAGAAAGAAATTTCTATATTCAAAAATGTAAAAGTAGAAGGGTTTTGGAAACTTTTGCAATTTTTAAATTCTGGAGATTTAAAGAGAAAATTAAACTTCCCCAAAATAAAACCAAATCCTGTAAACATTTTGTGTGAATAGAGCATAATTACCTACAGGACATTACATAAGCCCAATTTTCATTAAACTTTTGATTATTCAAAAACTACATACTTTTTTTTTTATCTCTTGCACATCATTACAGCAAATTTTATAATTTAAATCGTGCACACAAATGCTTTAAATGATTTCTTATGAAGTTTTTTTGAAATCTCAAAAGTTTTTTAGTGTAAATGAGCTCAAAATTGGGCATTTTCAGTTATGCTCACAAGACATTTGCTTAAAACCATTAAATGTTTCTCTGAAAAATTCCACATTATGAGAAGCTTTGCTCTTTATTAAAAGATTTGTTCCTCATTAAAAGAAGATATAACCAGCCTCATTTCAATGCAACCTTTATATTTGAAAAATTTTGTAGTAATGAAACATAATTTCACCATGCTTAGCTGCAGATTTTGAAGTTCACAAAAATATCAATCATGCATCCCTGAAAGGGAAACTCAAAACACATACAGAACCATGAATACTTCACAATTCTAAATGTCAGATGATTAGAAAAAGAAATTTGTTTAATAATAATATGTTCACTTACTCGGTGTAATGTCGGTGGAACAATGATATATAGCTCTGGGCGGCAGTGAGTCATTATTCCGGATTGAAAAACAATACTGAATATTAAATGTTTAATAAAATTTGGAGATTGGATACATCCAATTATTTTCAGATAAGGGTCTAAAAATAAAAATAGGATTATGTAAATACTACTGAATATATACAGAACAAATACCAAAAACATAAGCACCTTATTACCTTCAGTCCAGGCCGCCTTTGGGTAATGAGATAATATATCTTGCAATCTACTACCATCATCCATTTTGTCTTGATAATGAATTTTCCACAGAGAAAGAAAATCAGTAGAATGTATGCTCACTTTGTCAGAGTCAAAGAAATGAAAATTCTAAAATTGAACAGGAATGAAATAACGAGATTTCAATTTCACAGTAAGAAGTCCCCATTCACTTTTAACAAGGTCATATAAAAATATTACTACACATTGAACAAATAATCTAATATTTTGTTCAATAAAAATTGGTACCTTCACTTTGTAACAGTATTATCTTTGGGGGAAGGTGAAATTATGGCACCACCAATTACACTCAAATTTTATATATCTGGGTCATCTTTAGTTAATATTTTTAGCATAATGCAGGAAATATGCCATACAGAACAAAAACAAATTCAAACACCGAGAAAACTGTTTGCCACATTAACCTAATTTGGCCTAATAACAATCTAAATTGTCACTTCTAACAGGAATATGACAATTTACATGGACAAGTCAGTATTATCTTCTTACTTTAATCATGACAACAAATGTGAAACTTGGAGTTCCTTATTGGGAGAGGGGAAGAAAAAGAAAAAAAAGAAAAAAAAAGAGGAAAATTTGAATATAAATATAAAAAGAGAGAAAAAAACATAGCATATCAGCATGAGTATCATACTGACTTGTATCACCCACATCTCACTTGATAAAAAATAAGTCAAATTTCAGCAAGGATAATGTTACTAAAACAACAATAGGCTATGAGGGAACTGAATTTTGAATATGGTTTCAGAAATCTATGTTCATCAGCAAGTGGGCTGTAAAGAACTTCAAAAAATGTTAATTCACTTGAAGCCTAGAGAAAAACAAGTTATATAACAACATACACTATTTCCAATTTGTACACAATTCTCACAAATACTGCCCATGCCACACTGCCTAATATCACTTTCCATTTCTCATGACATCTTTTCCAAAATGTTTTCCCATTTCTTTCTACTCTCCTCACAGTAATAACTCAAATTGCTGATAATTCGAACTTTAGTTTGCTCAGTTTAAACTGTTTAAATAGTTCAAAATTTGACAAATTTCAAAACAATGTTCAAAGAGTTGTTATTGTTGTTTGTTTGTTTTATTTATTTAACTTTGGTTTCTTGGTTCCTTGAAGGGCCACTACAAACCAATACACATTCTTTGTTTATGTGGCAAAACTGACTATTTTGTAAATGACACCTTAAATAGATTAACTTCTACAGCAAAAAAAAAGCACTGTAATACGTTTGATTATTTTCATAGATCCTCTTCATGCCTTTCTAAAACCATTAAGAATCATGCATTCAATCCCCCCCCCCCAAACTGATTATGACCATTTCCTTAGTTACCTTAGACCCTTACCTTAATTCTTTATGCAATTACAAATCTAGACAATAATACTCGAATTTCATAAAATTATTTGAAAATGCTACCCCTCGTAACATTAAAATTTTCTGGAAATTGAAAAGAGTTTGAAATGTTCTCCCAGGATGAACCCTACCCATTTGTATCTTGGTAACATTCATACCAATTCTCCCTCAGCGTCCATTGATTTGTTTGCCAAATACTTTGAATCTGTATTTACTACCCAATTCGTGAATCTTGATTCTGTTGATCCCATGGATATAATTGACATCAATACATTACATATTGATCTTGCAGATATCTTTCATGCAGTTGAAAAATTGAACTTGAATGTTGACCAAGGACTTGATAGTGTAGAAAATTGCTTCCTTCACAACTGCCATTTTAGTTTATCTGGCCCACTCAACTTCCTGTTCAACCTATCCTTGTCTTCAAGTATTCTCGAATAAATGAAAACTTTATAAAATTGTTTCGATATTCAAATCGGTGACATTAGTGATGCAAGTAATTACCACCATTTTGCAATTATAAACTCCTTTCCCAAACTCTTTGAGAAATTAGTATATGACATCTTGATCTCCAAGTTTAGACATGTTTTCTCACCTGAGCAACACGCTTTCTTACTGGCATGTCTACCTTAACAAACCTTACTATCGTCAATCACTACTTGTTCCAACACCAATACCTTGAACAAATGTAATCAAATTGATGTTATCTTCATTGACATTGTTAAAGAATTCCACAATCATTAACTGGTTTAATTCTTACCTTACCCAAAGGATACATATTGTTTTCTATTGTGGGTCCAGGTCAAGAAATTTTACAGCTACTTCTGGAGTTACTCAAGCCTCACATCTCAGACCTCTCTTGTTTAATATTTTTGCTAATGACATATGCAATAATTTTCTTTTTCTGAAGCCTTAACCTTTGCAGATGATGCTACATTTTCCATGGTTATTAATGACACGTATAGATGCTATATTGTTTCAAGAAGGTTAGGTTACGTTTAAGGCGAATTACCCTGAACACAAATTGGTACACTTTTCTAATAAACATAATCCTGTTGTTTTCTATTACCATTTCTCTGATGGTGCCACGTCCTCTGTAGATTCTATTACAGATCTTGGTGTTTCTTATTCACTTAATAGCTCTTTCTTTTTGCATATTGACAATATAATTATCTTCTGAAAGACAGCCTGTCTGGAGTCAGTGCCGTATAGATTTCTGAGGCGTGATACAACTTATTAAATGAACGAATGTCATTTAATGATTATGACTATGCCCCTTTATTCAAGAAATTGAATATTTACAGGCCAGAAGGACTATTACTGACATGATATTTCTTTTAAAATTATCAACGGTATTGATGAGTGTAATCTAATTAACGAAATATTCCTTCACTGTCCTTGCATCAATCTCATATTTATTCCCCAGAACATAAAGAAAACATCCATAAGTAATATAGATACAGTGCACAGACTCCTGGGAGTGGGGAATAAATTTGGAATGAAAATAGATTATTTTGACATCCCACTCTCAGCTCTCTAGGCCAAACTCCATAGTTTAAATTTAACTGCCTAATACATGTATGGCTTCTACCATTTTAATACTTTCACTGGGACAATTGTGATATTCTTTTTTTTATATTAAGTACTATGTAATAATTTTTTTTTTCTTGTGTCTTACAGTTTTACTTTTATTAGTTTTATTTCTTATTTGTGTCTTGTATGATTACTGTTAATAAATTGTTACATTCTAAATTTTTATTCTTCAGTACTATGTAATGTTTTGTTTTTATGTCTTTTTAGTATTTCATCGCCTTTCTGGTCTTTTTCAAAAATTTTCTAATTACAAATTGGTTTAGGAAAGAAGTTCATGCAGCTCAAATTCTTAACTTTAGGTCCCTACATTCAAAAAAACTAAAGTTGGGATTGTGTTTAATCTCACAGATCGAGCCATCAAACTTTCTGATCCAATGTTTCATGACACTTCTTTACTGAATTGTAAATAAAATTCTCACAAAAAATGATTATCCCCAAAGGTTTGTTAACAAACATGTAAACAAAGAGTTCCATTTTTGAAATCAGAGAGAACGAACTCTCGAATCGAACGAACTCTCATTCAAAAATCGAATGAAGAAGTTATGCAATCTCTCATAATACCTTCAAAAATATCTTGAAAGTATTATGAAAGAGAAATATCAATGCTCAGTAATATATAAAACAATTAATAAGAAAAAATTAGTCAAGAATGGTAAAGAATGTTTCTTAATTAAATAAATTGAATGTTGTTTATGGGATTAAATGTAATGACTGTTCAAAGATGTATTTGGGGCAAACCTGTAGAAAGCTTTCAATATGAATAAACGAACAACAAAGAAATATCAAAGAGCTTCCTTCTTGCCAGAATTCTGTTTCCAAACATCACATAGAACTTAACCATTCTTTTGATTTCTCAAAGCCAAAAATTCTTGATGTTGAAATTCGTAAATATCCGCGTTTCATTTTAGAAACCTTACAGATAAAAGATTAATAAATCTGTAAATACTATTGTTGAAAGTAACCAATTCACAAAACGATATGATTCCCTATTACATTGGTTTAAGAATTCTTATTAAAATCTTTTGGTTTTAATAAGATTACAATTACAAATTCTTCACTTTAGGTATCACGTGATATTGGCCCTCCCTCCCTCCTTTCCTTTCACTCAACCTCCTGTCACGTACAACTGTGATGTAACCCTCAATTTCTTCATTCACTACTCCACTATGGTGGCTATCTGACATGTACTTTCGCCAACGTTTAACAAAAAATTTCATGGGTAATGCTAGGTTTGATATGCCTAATCTGTTCATTTTACATTTCTGTAGTTAAATATTATAAAAAAAATATTTTTAACATTTTAATGTTTACCCTTTTAAAAAGTAAAAATCTTAATGTAATTTTTGAATTCCCAATTTTAGCCTGTTGATGGGGACAACCTATCCCCAAAACACATTGCAAATCATGTTGAAACCCATAAAATAAAGAATGTTATGCAAAAAATCATCTGCCTATAAAATTATTTGGACTCCTCACCTTCAAGATTGTTTTGTGGTTTTAGTATTTAAGAGTCCAAACTTGTACATTTTTTTCTTTCAATATTCAAAGATCTTATGTATCAATTTGCTCATATAAGGGTTACAACCCATCTACAAATAAGATACATTAAAATAGAAGAATATCAGAATGTTACATGTGCTGAATCAGGAAATATCTGTATTTACTTTTGCCTGAAATTATAATAATAAATAAAGTGCAAGCAGCAACTGATATGAATACAACATTAGATTACTCATCAATAAAAATCACATAATTGTTTTGCTTATGGTGTTTTTTTTCTCACACCCTTAATGTTGCTTCCATACTTAGTATACTAAAAATTGCAATCATGAAACTTTAAATTAGTCAAGTTTACCTTCAGAATTTTATTAAATGTGGTTGAAGGTTCATGGAGATGCAACTGTTCAACACCTGCATCAATTAACTTTTCTGACAGAACACCAAGACCAGGATTAGTTTCCAAAACAATATCACTCTTCTTTAAAATATTGTCCTTCATACACTGAACAATTGTATCTGCAAAATAATTGACATGCATTTCATAACATTAACCTATGATAACATATTTTAATACCTAAATTGACTAATGACGAAGATAATTAGAATCGGAATCCATCCTAAGTACTTCCAATGTAGTATTTAAATAGCGTCATAAATGTTCTCAAAACTCAAATTACCAGCTACTTCAGGTACAACAAGATACATTTGATCTGTGTTCTTATTTCTTCTAAGATACTTCTGAGGGATAGCATTTATCACTTCTGGAGAGAATGACTTTTTCAAATAGTCTAAAATCTCATCTACTACTTTTCGTTTGGGTTCAGCATTGCGCTTTCTACGAACTGGCTTTTCTTCAGTCTTCTGGATGGCATAATCAAAACTTTCGTCGATGGACCTCTTGACTGAAAGATCTTGGATTGCAGCTTTTCGAAAAACGCACCTAGAATTAAAATGGATGGAACGAAATTGTTTTCCATCACGCTGCGCCTTGATGTGATGAATGAAGATTTTCCCCACTGAGTAATTATGTCTTCCAGTACAATACATCAAGTATTTAAAGTACATTTTCACAAATCTTTAGACACATAATAGTTTCATTTCTAACCTCCAAATTCAAACACGTCCCAATTGTCAGAAGTCGAAAGAAATTGATCCCCGGCCCTACCAACATTGCTCGCACACATGCTTGAAACAAAATTGTAAAATTTGACAAGTGAATGTAATTGGTTTGTTATCTACAATAATAAAAACACATTTTATTTCCTCGTAAAGATGTAATGGGCAACAATACACGGTAACTAACTATAGTAACTTCGATACATTCCTTCCAGTCTTTCAATGTTGCACCCTTGGAAAGGCGGCACTCGCCCAATAATCAAACTGATGGACTGTGTTTCTAAAAAGCTACACGTACATTGTTCAAGAACAACAAATTAAATACTCTCATACAATACTAGAACAATTTATTATTTGTTATTTATATCAATAAACATGCGCAAAGCTCCTTAGCAACCAAACATCTAAACAACAAATAAAGAGCCCGTCCATACTAACGGCAGTTAAAATGTTC
This sequence comes from Acheta domesticus, assembly GCA_031308135.1. Lineage (NCBI taxonomy): Eukaryota > Metazoa > Arthropoda > Insecta > Orthoptera > Gryllidae > Acheta > Acheta domesticus. The sequence goes on along the minus strand of JAHLJT010003656.1, from coordinate 7,874,724 downwards.
CAGAGTTCAATAAAAATAGTTTAGCGGTCTTTTGGGTTTAGATTTTACCGACGCTCATACATTTTTGGATAGGTAAATATATTGCTGTCACAAAACCGAAATTTTTAGAATTTTATTTTTTACAATTGTTTTGATACCAATGTATTAGTTACAAGTTTTTAACTTTTCACCGAAAATGCCATTTATCTTCGTTAATATTAAAAGAAATCGATTCTGATTTTATTTTTATTTCCCATTTTGTCCCCTTGCACATTTTATCTCTTTCCTTCCTCCCCCTTTATTTCTTTTGGTCCTTCCGTGCACTTCGAGTGTTAGTTAAAAACCGTATCAAGATTTATTATTATCATTTACAAACGGTGTCATGAAAGTATTACATTTTTATTTGATTAAGTGATAAACAAGAAATAACAAAAAAAAACATAATGTGGCACGTTCTCTATTAGCCACTAAGGGCCGTCCTTAAATTACGTGAGGAGATTTTTCGTCTCCCCCTCCCCCCTTGGTGAGAAGTCGTGAATTTGGCTCGACCCCCTCCCCCTCTTCTAATCTCACGTGATATTTTTCAAAATGCGCATTTTTTTAATGTAAATGCGTTAATTTCTGATTGATTGAATTGGGATATATTTTTTAAACAAATCAATTTGCTTAATTATATTTAATACAAGATAAGACTAGTATTTACAAAATATAGTGACTAGTTACAATGAATATTATTACACTTCTAAAAAACCGTTCAATAATTCGAGACAGAGACCACACAATGCACCCCCCCACGCAACACACACACATACAAAAAGCCTTATTAATCAACCATACATACCTGTACCCTAATGTCAGATGCCGCAGTACCCACCACCATAGTCGCTCACAACTTACCTACACACTTCTCCAGAAGTTACACTTTGATCTAGAAGGGCAGTTTAATACCTACCTTAGAGTGGATTAGGTGGTGTTCAAGGGCTCTTGGGCACTACTTTATTAAGCCTGAAGGCAAACATTTATTTAAACATCTCATGGTGGGGATGCTGTGACTATATTTTTCCCATTATGAGATTCCACATCACCAAAAATAATAAAAAATTAAATGAAAAGGAATGCCCTATTACAAGGTAAATATGAGAGTGCAACATGCTTGAAAAACATTTGTAACTTTTTGCTTTACTTGAAAAGTTTAATGAAAACCTCTATCATTTTACTAAGCACAACTTTCCAGTAAAAAATAGACAAGACATTTGGAGCCATTTTAAATAAACTTTTTGCGTATTTTGGAACAATTATCATGACTTGACTAAAAATTACTCAAAAACAATTTTCATTTTGAACAATTTGTACACAACATTTACAGATTTTATTTTAAAGAATATATTTAATTACGAAAAATTACGTTGCTCTATTCAAGCAAGAAATTTAAAGACATAATTTGAAACAGTTTTGAGAAATTCATATTTTTTTGCATTTGATACAATTATAATAAAAACTATGTGAAAATACCTTTTCAAACAATTGAACGAGACATAATATAAATATCTTAAGAAAAATCTTTCAATAATACGTACATACTGTTGGAGAGAGCCCCGAAAATTTTGAACTTCTGCAATTTTGGAAAAAGTAAGTGATTAAAAAAAAAAGTCTGTACCTCTTTTATTACAGTATTTCACTCTATTTTAGCAACCAAAGAAGAAGAAAAAAATCTAGAAAATTTCGAAACCATCCTGAGGGCTTCATATAAGTATCTCCTAAAGTTCAAGGCTCAAAGAGCTTCAATAAAACGAGACGATGCTCAACTGTCAGATAAAAGTGTGACTGCAACAAAGGAAAACAAAATACTTTCATTCTCATTGCATCCAGCTACAACTGACCTTAATGTAACATAGTACCCAGTTAAATGAATTAAGTGAATCAAAATAAAACGGCTGTTTAAAAATGTATATGACACACATGGTAAAAGTGATTATATTATGCTCGTAGGATTGCACCACTTGGCTGTATCCCCACCTTTCCTACTTGCAAAACTAAAATGTCACTATTACCACTTGTATCACAAATAATTATCCAAATCAGGAACCCACACTAAATTATTTCCATCAAAATCTTTTCACTCATTGTTTGCATTACAAATCACTGTCCATACAATTTATATGAAAGTTGAAATAATTTTCAGAAATTTCAAAAATGTAGTGAACATGAAGTTATTCTCCAAAATATTCAAATTGTGAACCCAAACAGTAAATCGTCAGTTGGGAGGATGTGTATGATTGGGTCACTCATAATGTATCTGCTGGCCATTCTGCAAAGTGGCAAAAAGTTTTAATTTGTCAATATATAAAACCACTGAACTATAATTACAACTTAATTTCAAGGCACACTGAATGGGCTCAACTGATCTACAAGTGCTGATGTTCCGTAACCTACTGAATTTCAGGTATTTTTTATTTATTATTTATTATTGCAGACATTCTGGACTTTTCATGAGTTACTGGTTTGTAGACACCCTGAGTAGGAATTTTTAATGAAAAGAGCTCCGCAAGTTCAAGTTATGAATAACTAGCTTTAATTGTAAATAAAGAGACTAAATTGTCAACCATTCCCACATCAGAAAAAAAAAAAAAAAAAGTTCATGTTAACTGCAGTTCCATGACAAAAAATAATATTTAAATAAAAAATTTGAATTTAGAGGATTTATGTAAGTACTCTCCAAGATTAAGTTAATGAAATCTGCAAGACCTTACATTTCAGGTTTCCTAAGAAAATTAAATTTCTCAAATGGGTTCCTCAAGCTAGGGGACAGCGTCACCTAAAAGATAGTAAGTAATCTCCATTATCTGATTTATAAAATTTTAGATCCACGAACATGCCCCAAATTAATTATTAATTAGGATATGTTATTCACAGGATTTGGTCAGGGAGAATAGAAAAATTAAACCATTAGTTTACGTAAGCCAACGTTTGGGAATATTTTTATTCCATCCTCCCTAAATTTATTCCATTCATTCCCTAAATAAATGATTAATCTAATAGAATCAGTCTAATTAAAATAATTATTAATACACTACAATGTTCTTATTACAATTTTTGAACTATGATCCCTGATGATACTGATGATCCCAGCAACCATACGTAATTCCCAGGCCCGCAGATGGCGGACATAGTCAGTTCCCCCAACAGCTTACATTCGAGAAAGTGGTGGGAGGTGTGGGGCTTATCCATCCCTGTGCAGGCTCCCTGTTTACAATTAAAATGCTTACAATAATACCAGCAGATCCCAACCAACCCTCAAAATTTGAGACAAGTGAAAAGTATTCCTGCCATCTATCGAAATTTTTCAAAGAATAGGATATTCCAATAACCTCAAATTCCACATTAAAAATTTGTCTGTGTAGTGAAAATTAGGTAATATATTTTCTTAGAAAAAACGTCTCTCAACTCTGGCAGATATTTATGTTTGCTTCTCATTGCACTAGTCCGATAATCATGATTTTTATAAAAATTTCCTTCACAATGGGGTTGAAGACAAAGAATGTAAAAATTCAGAAATGTATCTTATTACTTAATTTAAGAAATACTAGACATCTCAATTTTAAACCATTTTTCAATTCTGATAACTTTTCCTAGTAAACAGAACAAATTTTGAGAACAGAACAATTAATCAGTCCACAACAGTTCAAGAACTTGCAGATAAACCATGTTTCATAGACTCTGCAAAAAGCAAGTTGAACATTTTCCGAGTTAAAAATAAAAGATATGTAACTTTTCTCAAATATCTCAATGCTGTTATTATTTTAAGCACCTCAATTATCTGTATTCAATTTCTGCTTTCCTCACAGAGCATTCCCTGCATACAAATGTACATGATTTCCTCCTAGCCACCCAATTGAAACCACTAGAATGGGAATCATGGGAATGACTGAACCAACAAAAAAATGTTAAATTTACCTTTCTTCGCTTAATACAATCTACAACATTCAATACACAGAGGTAGTCCATAAATAATGTAATGCTAAAGGGGGGAGGAGGTTTGAGGCAACATTATGCTGCATTATAAGGGGGAGGGGGTAGTTAAGTGTAATGTTACACTGGTATTGTTTTTTATATCTTTCAACATTTGTTAAATAATACAGTTTTACTCTAAACATTAAAATAATGAAATCAAAATATAAATAAGTTAAAAAGTTTTGGTGCATAAATGTTCACAATAATTGAAAATATTTTCCATCCATAGTATATTGATTGAATCTTAGATTAGGAAGAAAATATTCGAAACTGATCTCTAGTATATTACACTGGCATGGTAGATTCTCACCCATGCGCCCTCCACATGTGCACTAGTCCGAAATTTTCTCACCAACGCTTCCTACCTTCATGTAAAATTGTCTCCCAAGCTTGTTACGTGTGATCACCATTGCCAATTAATTCAGACTTCAATTATCGTTAATTTTAATACATAACACAATAAAATTCATACAAATTGTTTTCAATGTCATTTTTTTTTCCTTTCCTTTTTGTAAATGGTTCATAGGTATTACACTATTTAGGGGGAACGGGATTCAAGCACACGCTTCAGATGTATTATGGGAGAGAGTATGTTCCAAATCTGCATTACATAATTTATGGATGACCCTGTAGTGAAAATTGCCCAGAAACAGTCTCTTGCAAGAATTCCTCGCTTATTAAATTTTTAATAACATATGAATACAAAGTGAAAAAAAACTGAGAATATAAATGAACTGTAAATAAAAACTATCCACTCTTCTCACACAGCACACTGATTCAACATACATTACATTCTTCATGACACCACATTCTGTACATATGGATTTTCATTCTTTTGAAAATCAAACAATTTTCATTCAAAAGATCGAAGATACTGACATAAAAACGAAGATGTAATTTTACCTCTTTTTCTTGGAACATCTTGGAAAATTTGTTTACACAAATTTTGTCTTGTCGTTTTGTTTTATTTGTTGTCTTGTTGGTTTGTCTTTGTTTTGTTTACACAAATTTTCTCTTCATTCTTTTTTTCAAAGAGGAGGCATTTAGGAAGGTGTCCCAGGATTAAGATTTTGTTTGCTTGGTTTTTCTTTTTTTCTCTTTTTACTTGTTACAATGACTGTTACATTGCATAATAGCATCTAGCCAAGTAAGTTTACAAGCCAAACAAAAATATGGTGGGGGAAAAAAAACCCCTAAGAAATTAGAGGAACCAGGATTGTATGCACCAAAATTTGAAACTAAAAGGAGAACTCTCCTCACTTCAATTGGAAAAGTGGGCTGAATCAGTATATC